>BOPP01000174.1:2006393-2021218 GCA_017312745.1 Gryllus bimaculatus
AAGTAGCCGTTTAATTTTGTGCGCCCAGTAGCGATGGTCGTTTAAATACTATGTATAATATGCACAGTTTAAATACTATGTATGGCGTGCTATGGAGAGAAGTTAAATTGAAGTTAAATGTATGTCCAGAAGCAAAAAAAGGGGCCATCTCAGCATTTGCTTCAGGATCAGGGAAACTGTACGAAAACCTGATCGAGATGGGGGTCATTGACGTAAAAGCTGAAGTACAATCCTTGTTAGAAGTTCTTCACAATTATACAATTATAGAATCCAAACGATATATAATACGTTAAATATTATTTTAAAAATTAATATTACTTTTCTTTTGGATGCTCATTATTGTCTCTATCTGTATAGAAGCACAGTTGTGCAGCAAAAAAGATTTTACTTGGGACTTAAATTTGTGTATCGAAAAATTGCTAGGGAACTCTTCTTCCCTTCCTTGTCCTTTCCTCATCCTTTGCACACACACCTTTACTTATAAGCATTACACTTGTACCCTATTACACGTATGGGTAGACGAGTCGGAAGCTTAGAGCTTGACCCAGCGATGGTGATGTCATCTAAGGAAACTACCTGGCGGGGAAAACCCCACAAGCCGAAGTTTAAATCAACGACGGATCGCACATACTAGCGGCATTTACCATGATGTACATCGCTTGCCGTGGAGGCAGTTGACGAGTCCGGAGACACTAAATAATGTGTCAATCAAAAATACTACAAAAATGTTCTCTGCAGTATCCACGTCATTATTGTCAAGGAGGATGACTCAAAACGCAGAATATTTTTTTAAATTATTTACCACCTAATTTGGAACTATAGTTTCCATTATTTGGAAGAACTTGAAGTTAGATAAAAATTATGTGGTAACTAGTTTTCGACTCGGAGCGTATTTTGTCCAAAACGTGTTGCAAAAATGCAGCTCTAAACAACCACACTATCTTTTCACACAGGTGAAGAACGATAAATAAAGTTCTGAAAACATTAAATATTTTAACAAAATAGTCTTCACGAATATTACAATACTATAGTATAGTATGTTGAATGCGGATTCACAGTACAATTGATTTAACATACAAGACTATCAAAAATGTTGCTGTTCCGCGTCACGTGAATAAAAAATTCTTAATGGCGTGCCTCCTTTCTCGTGAGTCTTGCTGTACCATGATGTCAGCTGTGTTGTAAGCAGTGACACACAAGAAGAAAATTCTCTTGCTCCACGCAGTTTTGGGTTAGGCAGAATAATTTGATCAAATATTTAAATTTTTAGGTGAAAATCGATACTGTTTCATTGTTTTTTGATTTTCCCGAATTATTCGATATCAGAAAAATCCGTAGACACCTCTCTCGGAGACTGTTTAGTTTTTATTCAACTATGCGCTTTTGGGAAGTTAGTACTATATATTGAACAGAGTTCGACCTGGTGTCGATTGAATACTTTTTAACTGCAAAGTTTTCATTTGCTTTGGATACAAAAATTATTACTTGTAGTTGAAATTAGTTTTTACTTGGCGCATAATTACGATAAAAATGCTCAAAATTTTAAGAGCTGGAGTAGCTAGCTTTGTTTTCACCCAGTTGGACTTCCACTTCTCTGTGGCAATTGCATTGAGTACGGATTCGTCTCGACTTCGTATGGAGGTCTCCCATATGGCCATTCTCATGGATGATTGCCGCCAACTGGCGAAGGTATGTGGGGGGGGCAACTTACAGAAGTTTGATGTCTACAGGCGGGTGTTATGGGATAAATTCAGATGCCAGCCCAAAGGGTTTATGCAATCTGAGGGAGGATGAGGACGGAATCGACGACGTGGTCTTAAACTGTGGTCAAAATCGGCCGATGTGGTTAAGAAACGCAGGGGGATCCACGGCACACTGCACTTCAGATTGGCAGCTCGTACCGTAAGCTCCGCCACTCAGTGCCATCAACGTCAGTCAACGTCATCGTCGCGACGCGTCGTTGAGAGTCAGCTGTCTGACGAGAAACATCTTCGGTATCAAACGGTCCCACTTGCTTCAATCTTTTCTATGTGAGGTTCTTCAACATATTAATTGCTTATGACAAAGCAGATAAATTATTGCTTTTACTACTGTAGCTTTTAGTAAGGAGCAGGTGGGATTCCGAAGTACAGCAATGAAGACACATGATAATGCCATGAAAGACCTGCGAATCAGCAGATCGCGTCATACTCATCTCTCGTACCCAGGTCCGCCGAAAGGGGAGGGCCAGCTGCGGAAGAACTGGCTCTGGCCCATCAGTCTTTGAAACATTATCTATTATTATTATTATTATTATTATATATTTTTATTATTATTATTACATTATTATTGTATGTTGTGTTGTTGTTTTGTTGTTATTTTATTACTTATTATGATTATTATTGTTGTAGTTGATGTTATTGTTTATTAACTTTCTCAACAATGATTGGAGGTATACATAAACAATCGCGCAATCAGCATTCAGGACGCATTACAGTCGACAATATTGTTTTAGCTTGATCAGAACAACGAAAAAACCTTATGTCTACATATAAGAATACAAAGTCGATTTGATTTGCAATAAATAATTAAGTTAATACATTCATATAAAATCATCCACTATCGTGTTACTATTACCATTCCCTGAATACACTATTACATACGACATTCATGCTCCTGCTCGACTGGTTAAACGGGCGGTAATTGAGTCGAATTTCAGTCAAAGCTCGTTCCCCCAAGAACGTTCTCACCCAATATGGAACGTGGTTCTAGTATCACGGACTTCTGAAATTTGTGATAAATATATTTCGAATATGAAGGATTTCTAAGCTTTTCTTCGCGTTTTATAAATTAGTCCTCTGGCCAAAATGATGCAGGGGTTCTACGACAAACTTTCGGACTCTCAAATGATTATGAGTCTACCGAATGATGAGGGGCGTCTACTACAAACTTTCCTTGACTCTCCCAAAATGATTATGAGTCTACGAAATGCATGTGGGGTCTACTACCAAACTTTCTTGACTCTCAAAAATGATTATGAGTCTACCCGAAATATGATGGGTCTATTATCATTATTGCTTATTATTATTATTATTAATATTTTCTACTTATTATCATTTTTATTATTATTTTATCTTTTATTTTTTATTATTATTTTTATTATTATTTATTATTATTATTATTATTATTATTATTATTATTACTCTCCTCTACTTGTCACACACTGCGAATGACCTCACGACTTCTAGTGCAAGCTCTTCGCGAAAATAGGAAAACAAAGGATAATAGCGCATCCCCAGTCAGGTTTAGTTTCGTGTCGAGTCAGGGATTGCATTGCGCAAGCTCTTTCTCCGAGCGTGGAATGAACTCAGCCGTGTGCGATTCATTGTAAGCTATCAAAAGGAATGCAGTTTCTCGTTTCTTCACGAAAGGAGGCAACTGTTGGCTGACGCATATGATAAGTATTGTATCCGTGCTGTAGCGTTAAATACACGTTTCTGTTTCAGCGCACGTTCTTCGGAACACAACTTGCCATTGTGTTTACTTTATGAAACTTGTTTGGGTTTTCAGGTGCGCCACAAGACATTAACGCTGAGGCCCAGTGAATAAGCCGCAACCACGAATTTAAATATGCCAGTGTGTGGTTGTAGAGTGTGGCAGGCGATGCAATGTCGTATTTCATCACATTTCACTCAGGATTTTCTCTGAATGTGTATTTCACGGAGGAAGGCAATATAATGCCCGAAGGAATATATTTCCCTATCACATTTAACATTTTAAAATATTCAAAAAACTCTCTAACGATTGTTCATTAACCTAAGTGCATGTGGTAGTACACATTTTAGCGATGATTATTTTTAAACAATTTTGTTAACAACCCATAAACAGTTAGATGCAGAAATTAATAAAAACATTTTCATGTCTTACCCACCCCTAAATCGTGCCCATAACTCTTTTCTCGCGAAATAGTTAGCTGACCTTAACTGAGCAAGCCGACCAAATACCTTTCAGGAACAGCACAGCATTTATTAAATTACAATGAATAGGACTCCTATAAACGTTTTTTACTATCTCAATGGACAATAGCAAAATTCGCAAGGAGTATTTTTATACTTCAAATTAACTTTATTAAAAATTATTAATAATCTTAATATCAACACTTCTCATTGGTTTTTGACGGAACTTATAAACGTGACTTTAAAAGTTGTGGCGCTAGGGCGTTGGGCACTGCCCTCTACGCGCCGTTCGCCTCTGCATCCGAGGCTGTGGATTTGAATCCAGCGAAAGGCATTGATAATTTCTCAGTGATTTTAATTGCATGGAATGCATTCCAAACTACAGCACGAAAAAGAAGGAAGCGAAATCCTATAGAAACCAGAAAAGGTGTCAAAGCAGTGAATACGATATCCCAACCTTCCCCTCTTAAATTTATTGAAGTCTTTCTCAGCAAGGCATCTGACAGCGTGTATTGTTCGTCATCCCATAGTTGTTGGTGTTAATTTGTTAATAATAATAATAATTAATAATATAATAATAATAATAGTAAATTACAACGGTGTCGCTCTAGCGGCATTTTGCATCTACTTTTTTGTTGTAGCAATTAAAGTATATATTTCATTACAATAGTGGATTCATTCGGTAGATTAGGAAATCGAGACGGTGACGGTTTCATGCTGCAACGGAAAAGCATTACGAAAATTCACTTAATAAAAATAATTAATAATAATCAAATAATAATTAATAATAATTAATAATAATAATAATCAAATAATAGTAATAACGCTGCTCCGACAGCATTTTCATGTTGGCATTTTTTATGTACTGACAAGCAATTAAATATTATATTTCATTACCAAATTAGAGTTTCTATTTTCGGGCAAATTATTGATCGAAACTGAACTTTTATGCACGTCGGAAAGGCAACTACAATAATTCGCAAGCCGTAAAATCCCCAAAATAGTTTTTCCAGAATATTCGTAGAATTTTTCGTTGCAGGAATCCCGGAAAAAAAATGGTCCCTTACACCAAAGAACGCACGTTTCCGACAGTATTTGCCCCGAATGTGAGCAAATGCGGTTCTGATAATCGCACTGGAAACACACCAGAGACATTTAAGGACTAACGAACATTGCAGCTACCCCAATTACTGGCTTTGTAGATTAGCAGCAAAAGGAGAGATGGTTATGAGATGTACTTAAGAAGAAAGGCCAAAGAAGACAATTGCACAAACTACTTGCAAGTGAAAACATATTACATGCGGACGGTTTTTCGAAAAATTCGGCAAATTATTGGAAGATAATGTATTCTTAATGAAACTTGTATTTCGTATAATAGATAATATTAATAAAATTAACAAATATTAATAATTAATATTAGAAATGCAATTATAAATATATTCGCGTAAAATAAATTAATTTAAAAAAAGAACTTAAAATGTTGATACGATCAATTTCACTTACAGACAAAGGTTCATTTAAAACCCCAAAAAACTTAACAGTGAAAATTCCGCAGAAATGTTTACCAATTTACAGTATTCCCCAAGACTGAAAACCCGATCAAACATCCCCCACCGTACAAACGCTGTACATTTAATATCGTAGAATATAAGATATACTACCGTTATAATTAAAACAAAACTACATTTATTACGGCATTCGCCGTCTCACTTCTCCCAGGCGCCACCTAGGCTTCACCTTGTGTGCTATTATCCATTTTCCCTCTCCGGACGCAATCCTTGGCCTTTCTTTGTATTCTTCCTACTCGCGATCATCCATGTCCGTAAGGTCCGTTGATACATAGCAGGAACATGACAGTAGTGGAAAGACGTTCTTTCTTGGAATTATATGGTTCCATTCTTTGTCATTTCTTCTTTTCTCAGCAGCAACAGCGCTGCTGCAAATATGCCCCAATTGATTCGCGAGACGAGAAAAAACTGATTAGTTTCTCCCTTGAAGCGATTTTCGAATCATTCGCGGTCGGATAAAAAAGCGCGCGTCATTTAAATCGATTTATAGGTATCGAAACATAATTACGTTCGCCTTCAAATGTCACCCAAAGATATTTTATGTGGTAATTACATCCAGGAAATGAAACAAATTAATTGATGATATTTATCCCTTGTCGCCCCGTTCGAACTGCCTCCTGATCAACTTCTAGTGACTTAGGAGTAGATGTCGCTCCAACTTCTTTGGCGTAGTGCTAGATGCAAGAGAATAACGCATTCCATTGTTTCCACACATCCGCCATTTTATATCCAGTTGTCAGTAGAATTGGAACTTGGCGTTGGTATTCTGTTGTTGAGAACCATAAATCTATCTCAACAACATAATATTGATGAAAAATCTCCTTAATGCCACCAAATGTTACAATTACCTCAAAGCGGGCCTTGAAGGTCAAACTCCTAAGCGCGACCTAACGTGATGAGAAGAATAGGGAGTTTTAACGCCGGACGTAAGGAATATCCCTAACTGGGTAATTCACGTGACTAACGCCTTCCTACGGTCGCGTTTTAGCATTGGCTTGCGTTATGCATTGTAACAAAGGAATGCATTCAAACGTTGAAACAGAGAAAATTGCATAAATATCAAAGAGTGTAGGCTAGTGGTGAGACATTAAAACACGTCTACGTGTCAAACAGAACAGCAAATGCACCATGTGCATGGCGCTTAGTTTTGAATCTGATTTTCTTAAAAATATAGAATAACCCTTTAAAACCAGCGTTCGTTATGAGCGTAAGACATTAAACGTATCCCGAAGATATGATTTGAAACTTCTTTTCGCGAATTTCTTCCTTGCCACTCTCCAAAACATTATCCCGGTTAATTTTTGCAGCGTTATGGATTCTGTAAGGAATAATTGTAGCTGCCTTACATAGAGAATCCGCGTTTATTAGAGTTGAAAAAAACACTTTTCGGTTTTCCGGCGGGCATTTTGCCGCTTGGGTAAATGACCGTAGGACACTCCCATAGGCGTGCAACTATTTTTGAAAGGTATTAAGCATCCTACCTTAGGCCAAGGTAAAACGTTATGGACTTCAAGCGTCCGCTCACGTAGACTGCTTAGTGCATAACGCCGCTACCTACGCGTGGCGTTAAAACTCCCTATTAAATGGCGGCGGTTGCGCTTTCTCTGTATCTAGGGACCTTACCTTTGCCAGGTCTCCACTCGCCCTTCACCACAAACACCTCACTCACCCCTTTCCCGGAATAACAGGACAGCCCTCGCCGGCGCTCCGTTCGACGACAGCGCGACCCGCCAGTCCTCTCCAGGCGGTCAAGATGAAGCGATACGATTTCTACAGTTAAAGACAGGATTCCACGTTGGCGAGGGTATCGAACGAGCGACAAGTAGGCCCGGAAGAAAAGTTTTATGGTGCTTCTGGAAACTTTGAGACGACCTGGGTGCTAAAATTGGTATCACGGATGAGCCGGAGCGCCCGGGAAATAAATTTCCATTGCATGGCGAAATGGGTTGACGAAGAAAGCTTCTATGTGTGAGATTGATTGATCTATTGACTAAGTGATTCCGGGCACGATAACTAACAGTGTCGTTAGTCCCGTAGTGTAGTGCATGTTTTTTGCTTACAGTTGTGCGCGGTGGTCCATTTACCCGCTGTATGGCGAGATCCGGTGCCAACCTACATCGGCTAGCGGGTTTTCCCCAAACCTGGTATCTTCCCGCCAGCGGCGGCCCCTTTGGTAAAATAAACATCATTTTTCTTTTTGATGGTTCAGTATAGGTCGTTAATGTATAGAAAACAGTTATGCAGCAGAAAAAGATTTTACGTTAAACTTCAAACTACTTTTAACTAGAGCAACGTGACGCGGCCGGCGCGGGTGACGAGGCGGGACTGGTGGCGGAGTGTGGGCTGTGGGCGTGGCGCGAGCGCGGATTGCGGGCGCGACCGTTGGCGGAGGCGTCGCGACCCGTGGACCGCTCGCCGCGCCATTGTCCGCGCGGATGCGGGCTCTCCGTACCGCCGCCGGGAGCCTCGAGATCCTAACTCTCGCCACGAAGAAGCGCTCTACGAAACTTGCGTCCGAGATGCCAGAGCAGATCCCTAATCGTACACGCGCATACTGCGTTAGAATCCGCTCTGTGCACGGTGAAAAAGCCCTTTCAAATCCCATATATATATAGATATGTATATTATATATATTATATATATATATATATATATATATATATATAATTAGATAGATAGATAGATAGATAGATAGCATAGATATAGATATGTAGATATATGAGAGAGACGGGAAGAACGGGAGAGAAGCGAATTTTTAATGCAATGGACCGCTTTGACAGCTGTGCTGGCACATAACTGAAGGGTTTAGTCCAGTTAATCTCGTCAGTTAATTTCTATCCTGGCGGTTTAATTAAATAATACGATGAACATGTTAATGAGTTTAGCGTAATGCTCGCAGTTTTAATGATTATTAATTATTATAATAGAGGAAACCACAAATAGTTGTTCTGGTTCAAACCCACATTATTTTTAAATATATCATCTCCCACATTTGTAATTCACTGTTTAAAATTATTGAGCTAATTAACCGTGTTCAGGGTTTGACCACTTAAAAAGTCACCTCTCAGTGTACATGACGTATTTGCGAATACTGCAAGCGAAAGAGTAACATTAATGTTGTTAAGAGAATTTATGATTTGGGCAAAATTAAGAATCTCAGAATAATGTTATTAAGATAAGACGGATGGATTAGTTGTTAAGTTAGAAGTCATGAATGTAAGTTGCTTTGATTACTCGAGTTGTAATATCTATTATACGTAGAGAAAACCGACTCTTTTAAAACTTCCCCCGCGTGCCATTTTAAAAATAAGTGATCTTCAACATATTTATTTCTACCCTCATTTCTACGTGCTCACCAAAACACACAACATATCATATCAAACGAAATTGTTTGAATGACTTTTGCATACAGACACTGATTTAATTGAAACAAGGGGCGGTTTTTTTCAGAGTTTTTTTTCTTTAGGCGAAATCCTCTCTTCTTCTGAATTTTGCAGAATCGGAGTTCAGGAAACGATCGAAATCTAGAATTAACCGAATGTGAAATAAATGGATTCATTTCATAATGGCCTGCGATCTAAGAATGCGAATAAATTCTGCTTAGTAAAATCAGACACCTACAAAATTCCAAAACCACATCACGTATTGTCAGTTCAGGGTCTTGGCGTTTGAGGTTGAGCTTGAGTTATGGAGATATTTTTTTTTGTTCAAACATCGACTGCTCTAAGTGTGGAATTTTGGATAGAATATTATGACTTTCAAGTATTTTAAAGAAAATGTTTTAAAACTGAAATCTCTGAAGGCTGAGTTTTCAAAAATAACTGATGGAATTGCAGACGATATAGTCATGACATGATCCGATGTTGTTTCAGGGCAAAGTGAGTGACGTAGCAGTGGATTGATTTACGAATATTTTTTGTGCGAGTTCAATTCAAAAAGACACCGACAACATGACCAGCCAAGAATGTTCCTCTGAACCGAATGTCCGCACCCTTTTCCATAGGGCAGCTTGTGCCTTCCTCGCAATTATCAGGATACCGCTAGCGGCCTCCGGCGTCGGCGGCGCCGTTTGTGGTGGTGGTGGTGGTTAGTGGTGGGTGGTGTTTGTGGTGACGCGTGCGCCGGACGGTGGCGGTGACGGTGGCGGCGGCGGTGGCGGTGGGCGGTCGGCGGCGACGGTGGACGCGGCGGTGGCGGCGGTGGCGGTGGCGGTGGCCGTGGCGGCGACGGCTGGCGGCTGCGGGCGACGATGGCCGGATGGCGTCGGCTAGCGGCGGCGGCCGGTGGCGGCGGCGTGGCAGCGACGGTGACGGCGGGCGGTGGCGCGGCGACGGTGGTTGGCGCAACGGTGGTGACGGCGGCGGTGGCGGTGGTGGGGCGTTGGCGGGCAGCGCGTTGTGGTGGTGGGTGCTGCGTCGGCTCAAGGGCCACAACCTTGCTCCGCTTGTTGCGGTCAGTCAACCCGTTGCTCATTACACGGCGCGGGCCACCCCCGCAGGTTCTTCCAAGAGGCGGCCTCTCTGGGCGAGGGGGCGGGGGATTGGAACGGCCATCCGGTTTGCCGGCTTGCCGTGACTCAGACCTGCGGGCATTGCCGTTTCCTCCGAGAGGGTTCTAACTGAATCGAAGTCAAGGACGGTGGACACGTTTCGACACTAGCTTCCCAGGTATACCAATCGACCAATGTCAGGATGACATTTCTACGCCCAGCTCGTCTGATCTCTAATTGCAAGTTGATTCTCCCCTCGAATCAATGCTAAGTGTAAACAAATGTGCGAAACTGTACTTCTAGCTAATCTGGCCGCGGACTTGGTTTATTTATTTATTTATTTATTTATTTATTGATTATGTTATTATTTATTTATTTATCTTATTTATTTATTTATTTATTTATTTATTTATTTATTTATTTATTTATTATTATTTATTTATTTATTTATTTATTATTTATTATTTTATTTATTATTTATTTATTTATTTATTATTTATTATTTATTTATTTATTTATTTATTTATTTATTTATTTATAGTATTTATTTATTTATTTATTTAGTTATTTATTTATTTATTTACTTTATTTATTTATTAGTTATTTATTATGTATTTATTTATTTATTTATTTATTTATTTATTTATTTATTTAATTTATTTACGTCTCAAATGTATGACGTGCATATGGAGAGGAGAGTTAATGAGTGTTAAATTTATGGTCCAGAAGCCAAAAACAAGGACGAAAACCTGATCGAGATGGGGGTCATTGACTATAAGCCTGAAGTTAACAATACGTGTTACAAGTTCTTTCACCAATTATACAATCCAAAACGATATATAAAAGTTAAATATTATTTTAAAAAAATTATATTAACTTTCCCTTTTGGATGCTCAGTATTGTCTCTAATTGTATAAAAGCACAGTTGTTGCAGCAGAAAATATTTTTAACTGGGACTAAAGGTTAGTATTGAAAAAACTGCCAAGCGAACTCTTCCTTCCCCCGCCTGTCCTTTCTCATCCCTTGCACACCTACACTTATAAGCCATACGCTTCTACACTATACACGGTGGGTTTAGATGAGTCGCAATATTAGAGCTTGACCCAAGCCGGTGGTGATGTCATCTGAGGAAAGCCTACTGGCGGGAAAACCCCACACCGACATTTTAATCAACGCAGGATGCACATACCAGCGGTATCTTACCATGATGTACATCGCTGCGGTGGAGGCAGTTGACGGGGTCCGAAGACACTAAAATAATGTATCAATCAAAAATACTAAAAAAAAGGTTCTCTGCAGTATCCACGTCATTATTGTCAAGGAGATGACTTAAGACCGCTAGAAAGATTTTTTAAATTATTACCACGTAATTTGGAACTATAGTTTCCCATTATTTGGAGAAACTTGAAGTAGATTTAAGAAATTATGTGGTAACTAGTTTTCGACTCGGAGCGTATTTTTTTAAACGTGTTGCAAAAAAATGCTGCTCTAAACAACCACACATTCTTTCCAACTGGTGAAGAACGACAAATAAATGCTGAAAACATTTAAATATTTTAACAAAATAGTCTTCACGAATACTAACCAATACTATAGTATGTATGTTGAATGCGATCCACAGTACAACTGTTTTAACATACAAGACTATCAAAAATGGTTGGCTGTCCGCGTCACGGAATTATGAAAAATTCTTAAAAATGGCGTGCCTCCTTTTCGTGAGCCTTGCCTGTACCATGATGTCAGCTGTGTTGTAACAGCGCACCACAGAAGAAATTCACTTGTCCTCGCCAGTATTGCGGCTTAGGGAATAATTGAGCAAATATTAAAATTTTTCAATGAAATTCGAAACTGTTTCATTGTTGTTCCGATTTCCCAAAGTTGCGCGGACACGCCCCCACGGCCTACGCCCCCCTCCCTACACTCGCGGTGCCGCCCCCTCTGCCACCCATACCAGCCTTCCGCCCGGCGCAGCGAGCCCCCACACAATCACGATATCAGAAAATCCCGGAGACCACTCTCTCGGAGGACTGGTTAGTTTTTTACTTCACAAACTAGCGCTTTGGAAGTTTAGTACTATATATTGAACAGAGTTCGAACCTGGTGTCGATTGAATACCTTTTTCAAACTACAAAGTTTTCATTGTTTTGGATACGAAATTATTGTTTGTAGTTGAAATTTGTTTTTTCGTGTCGATTGAATACTTTTAACTAACAAAGTTTCATTTGTTTTGGATAGAAAAATTATTGTTGCAGTTGAATATTAGTTTTTTACTTTGGCGCATATACGGTATATAAAATTGCCTCAAAATTTATAGAAGAGTGGAGTAGCTAGCTTTGTGTCACCCAGTTGTATTCAGTCTGGACGTCCACTTCTCTATGGCATGGCATTGAGTACCGGATTCGCCCCGACTTCGAATGGAGCTCCCATATGGCCATGCCCAGACCCTCGTTGCCGCCAACTGCGCGAAGGTGGGGGGGCAACTTACCAGAAGTTTCGATGCCTACAGGCGGGTGTTATGGGCATAAATTTCAGATGCCAGCCCAAGGATTTTCTGCCAATCTGAGGGTGTTGGGACGGAATCCAACGGACGTTGTCATAAAACTGTTGGTCAAATCGGCCGATGTGGTTATTGTGCAGGTGGTATCCGCGGCACACTTGCACTTCAGCAGTGCAGCTCGTGCCGTAAGCTCGACACTCAGTGCCATCAACGTCAGTCAAACGTCATCGTCGTGACGCTCGTTGAGATCAGCTGTCTGACAAGAACATCTTGGTAATCAAAACGGTTCCCAATTGCTTCTATTCTTTTCTATGTGAGGTTCTTCAAATATTAATTGCTTATGACAAAGCAAAAATTTATTGCTTTACCTACCTGTAGCTTTTTAGTAAGGAAGCAGGAGGGATCCGAAGGTACAGCAATGAAGACACATGATAATCCCATGTCAATGTTAACAAAACTCTGCTACAAATTAACCTCCAAAACAAAAAGGTTTTAAAAATTTCTAATTCTGTATTGCCTATGTACCGTACGTGGTTGCTGGCGGGATTGGCAGATATTAAGTTAAACAAGAATCAGCATTTACGATGGAAGTTGTTAGGATATGTGAGAGAGTAGTTTTGAGTTCCTGTGTAAGTCCTTCTTGTGACAGTCGTGTCAGTTTTAGTGGACAAGGTGTGTTTTGAAATTCCCTGTGTCAGTAGTAATTTCTATTTACACGATTCCTTCTAGCGCCCTAACGCTAATGTTACGATAGACAGATAAGTTGTTCTCTTCCCACGTATTACCGATAATGGCGTGCCCTTCAGTTTTACATAAATCGATACCGGTATTGTTTATGTTAAGTCGTTCAGCCAGAAGATCCTTTAAGTTTTGTAGGGCAGTGCTAACACTGCTCTGGAATAACATGACATCACCTCATTCGACCGCATGTATTTATGCATTATTTCGAAGTTCATATCAAATAGTGCCTCCCATTCACATGCCTTCCCTCTATTACTCGGTGACGCATCGTGTTCTTCTCCTATTTCGATTGTCGCTGCATGCTGTTAATCGGAGACCGGAGAACTGTGCGATGTTCTTGTACGCTCTCGCCTTGGGCTCAGGGCATTCAAACTGATGTTCATATATAGTGCCTTTAGACCTGGAGTTTAGGAGGCTTCTAAAGGTTGATTTGCTTGATTGGTGGAAAAAACGACAGAGGTACTTTTTTTGCGACAGGTCATAGATAACTACAATCGCGCGCTGCAGATCCTCGAAATTCAGACTCCGCCGTCTTAGGTGGAACATTCTAGCACCGGCGGCCTTGATGCGGGTATTTTCCGTTGTTTCTCCCGTATCAACACAAGGCCGAATGTCGGAGCAGTACCCGTAACAAACGGGGCCACACGAACCTTGCGCTGTCCTTCATCTCCTCCTCCTTATCCTATCCGCACTTCTTACGTTGCATAAAACACTGACACATATGCTATACTTACCACACATTCTGAAGCCAGACGGGAGCTTACACTTGCGTCCCATCGCCCACCCCAGCTGCCGACCACGAGAGAGAGATCTGGAGTGAGTAAAACCCTGACCTCCTACTGTGAGGAGAGTGTAGGTTGGCACCGCGGATCTCGGCCTTTCAGCGGGAGAGAATTCTGCCAAACCTCCCGTGATAAAATGTGTACTTACCGCGACAATGAGCGCAGCTGATCGCACCACTTAACACGAAATAATCATTCTTTCGCTCTAGTATCCTTCCTTTTTCAAGTTCCACGCTATCCCCTGCCCCTTTCACCCTCTGCCCTTCGGCCCTCTGGCCCTTCGCCTCTGCCCTTCGCCCTCTGCCCTTCTCCCTTCACCCTCCGCCCTCCGACTCCACTGCTCCTCCCCCACCACCGCTCCGCCCATTCGTCCCTCCAGCCCGCCCTCTGCCCAAGGCCCTCGGCAGTCGGCCCTCCGCCCTCCCTTACTCCGTCCCCTTCTGCTCTTCCGCCTCCGCCCTCCGCTTCTCCGTCCTCTACTCTCCGCCCTCCGCCCAGCTCTCTTCGCCTATTCGTAACCACTTCCGCTTCCCCTCAGTTCTTGCCTCTCCCGCCTCGCCATTCACCTGTACCTTTCGCCCTTCATACTCGCCCTTCACATTTCCCCCTTCATACTTCACCTTCATTATTTCAACCTTCACGTTTCGCCCTTTAATCTTTCACACTTAACACCTTTTCACTCTTCACCTTTCTGCTCTTCACCTTTTATCCTTACTTTCGCTCTCACCTTCCGCCTTCCGCCTTTCTCGCCTCCGCCCTCCCGCCCAGCTCCTCTTCCCCTCCGCTCTCCTCCCCACCTTTCGCCCTTCGCCC
>BOPP01000174.1:2021243-2034716 GCA_017312745.1 Gryllus bimaculatus
GTAACCACCTTCCGCTTTCCGCCCTCAGCTCTTGGCTCTCCGCCCTCTGGCATTCACCCTTCACACTGCACCTTTCACACTGCACCTTTCACACTGCACCTTTCACACTTCACCTTTCACACTTCACCTTTCACCCTTCACATTTCACCCTTCATCTTTCACCCTTCACCTTTCACGCGTCACCTTTCACGCGTCACCTTTCAACCTTCACCTTTCGCCCTTCACCTTTCGCCCTTCACCTTTCGCCCTTCACCTTTCGCCCTTCACCTTTCGCCCTTCTCCTTCCGCCTTCCGCCCTCTGCCCAGCGCCCTACGGCTCGGCGCAGCGAGGGCGGACCCGCGCGCAGTGAGCAAACGACGCCGCGCTGCCTACGCAGATCCTCGTTCCGGGAGATCCTCAGCGATGCGTGATAAAGGTTACGCGTGTGTACTCAGGGCTCAGGCTTGCGCGCGCACGCCTCCTCTTGCTTGCTCACCGCGCGGCACGGCACGGCACGGCACGGCCTCCTACGCGCGGCTCCGCGCAGCTGCACGGGCGCCGCACCTGCTCCGTGCGTTGGGACTTCGAGGCGGAATGTAACCGATTCAGCACGAAAAATCGGATTTTTAGATGTCTTGCCTTAGGAGAACCTGCTATCCTAATACTTGTTACTCATTTCCATATTTAAAACTCCCGAAAGAACCTATTGGAACGAACGGGAAGTCAATACATTTTTTAAAAAATGCTTATTTTGTTCCTGTATTTTTTAGTGCATCATAATTATATTATTGTGCTAGGAGGAGAGGAGATACTATAAGTTAAATTTTAAATTAGTTTCGGCAATGCCTCCTGCTAATAATTTTCATTACTATTTTGTCGTCTTCTGCGATAAACATTTTCTGACACAAAGGTGCACTAATGGAATAAATATATGGAATAAATATATAATGTTTATGATCTATTATACGAAAAGTTATAAAACGTCATTATATTAATAATTGGTTGTGGTGTATCATAAGGAATGAAAAAAATAAATGAAATAATTTGGAATGAATTAATTTCAACTTTTCATCTCTACACGGTTCATTAAAGTGCCCCTTTATCAAGATGTGTAGGTCGCGTTTTAAGTGCTTATTATCGTATCAATGTAATACTTTCAAAACGACGTCTTTTTTCAAATATCTTTCAACAGAAATGGCATTGACATGCAAAACACCTACTCGCGGATACGAAGGTATTTCTTAATCCCTCTATTGTATGACGGTGCTGAGTCTCTTTTTTACTTTGTCACCCGAGTGACAAGAAAGAGAAAACAAACCAACCCCATTGTCTGCGAGGGAGGCTTACTCGAATATTTCTCCCTGATCCTATGCTTGCATACGAATTGCCAGCAGAACTTAAAATTGGAAGTGTGTGATGTAAGTGAACGATAGGTGGTCCCATAAAACTAACGCCTCCACGTCAAAAGGTTATTCCCTACAAGCAGTAAATAAACATGAAATATTTATTATATCATAAACGAATTGAAAGCCGAAAACAATACGCCCGTTCGTCCTGAACAACAAGACATTCGAGATGTTTTGAAAACTATGGAACAGTAGGAACAACAATTATTCCTCTTGAATTCATAAAAAATTGAATCAAACATTTGTTTTATTTTTTATTTTCTTATCTTCTAAATATTTTAAAGTGTGACGTACTTTGGGGAGAAGTGCTATCTGCGCACTTTTACATGTAACATTGTTTTGTATAAATGAATTTTTAAGTAATGATGTTCACATTCCTGTTTCGAAAGCAAATGTGGCTGTTACACTATTCAATCATGAATCACGTCTTTTCTCTCAAACTCTCAAGAAGATAAATTGTAACAGAATTCTGTAGTAAATCTCGGGTTCAAGAAGTACGTAGGAAGATACGGTTAACCAATTTAACTTAAATAATTGTTTACAGTTACTAGTAAACTTAAAATATGAGTGAGATTACCAAGTGAACACCACTATTCCACAATTGGTATCATAGAGACAACAAAATTTAAAGAGGCCACTCGAAATGATATACGATAGAGGTATTTTCTTATGTGTCATACTCATGAGAGTTCGATTGTAAATGTGTGCACTCAAACGAGTGATGATAACTTATTGTGAACTTTGTACATAGGCCAACAAATTGTGCGACCTGAAGCATCGAGAAAGGAAGTTATTTATTACGTATAGGAAAAAGAATTCACTTTTTTGGTATCAGAGACACACAAAACTAGTTCTTTTATGTCTAAGAATCGTAGTTTTTGCTCCATTACAATGCTTCATACTTTGTAAGTAGTATACGAGAAAAGTAAACAATTACTACTTTGCGACCTTCGTCTACTGTGAAATGCTATATGATGCAATGATATTTCTTATCAGTACAGTGGTTTTCGTGTAAGTCTCCTGGGGTAATGCAAGTCATTACCTTTTAATCCGGGCGTACACACTTTGAGAATATGTGCCAGTTGTATTCAAACGGATAGGGGAGAGTCATGTTTAACCATGGCCGTGTCGGCCGTGGTTTAACTCTATCTCGAAAGATCCATTACGCCCACTTTTACCCTTCAGATGAGTAGCGTTTAAAGTAGCAGCACGTACTGTCCTAGGGTTGGAGCCACGACGATGGCGGTTTTTCGATTTCAATTTGTTAGCAGCACCAAATTCAACCACTATTTGAAGGAAAATGTCAGTCGGATTCTTTAATCGGAATTTTTTCGTGTTTTTTCTGATTAATACCTGACAAGTGGGAAAGCAATGTTCTAACAAACGGGGGGGAAAACCGCGGGCAAATTTTCCTACCATATTCTTGACCCCTCCTCTACTCCTACACACCCTTCCGGGTTTATGAAAAATGTAACAGCACCTGCCAGAATCACGGACGTTCGGGACGTGATCAACTAGGAATCCGGAATCTTAAGGAAATCAGGAGCCGTTGGTATCGTTTGAAATGTTTTACTCGCAAGGTTGTGTTCACAGAAACTGTCGTTTGCCCGGACTGTCACGTATCCGAATGTTTATTGGTCATTTCGGAGAGTGGGCGTGATCTTTATCCCTTGCCTGGACCTCCCATTATCTCAACGCAACGCCCCCTGCTCCGCCCTATCGCACGTCGAACCGCTCATGGCCCTCTTGTATCCAACGGCATCACCGAGCCGCCGCTCCCCGTGCGAAGTGCAGCCTCGCATTCGCAATAGCGCCCTATTGACTCACGTCGCGGGCTAACGCGGCGAGGTGGTTTAGCCCAACAGTCTGGACGTGGTCTGGAAAGCAGCGCCCGCCCTCCCCTCCGGCCTACCCGGTGCTGAAGGAAATTCACGGATATCCACCCCCCCCCAAGATCTTAAACCATGCTGAAACAAAAATATTGTTTACTTACGAAACTTACAACCGTCTGCAAAATGCATTTTTTTTATATCCCTAACGAGAAGTGTCTCTTTAGTCACAGAAAGACTGTTCTAAAGACCATACATTGATACTAAACTATAGCAAATAAATATCTTTAAAAATCATAAAAGGGATTCTTGTTTTCACTACACAATAAACAGTTTAAAACAATGCTATTATTCAAAACTCACGTAGTCTTGTGATCCGCCTCTTTTACCATTTATAGTTGAATTTTCTAAGAGATGTTAATGAGTTTTGTTGGCAACTTTTAATATGATTTTATATTTAGGAGTAGTTTATCCCTCATAATCGAATGGAAAATTTGAGATGTGTCATGGTCATATTTTGTATTTGAGTTTTCTCTAAAATATAGTATTTTTCTACGCAACGCAGTGAAATAACCTTTTTAAGTCTCTAATATTTTTATCTTTTTAAATTGTTTGACAATAGAAAAGAAAAAAACGTGAAGGGTATTTCTTTATCCTATACAACACACCCTAATTGGAGGGGACCGTTTAAGAGAGTTTTTTAATGTTAGTTAAATTCGCGTTCTTCTTAGTGAAATTCGAACCCCAACTTTCTTCTTTATTGTCAAGGAGGTATTTTTTTACATTACTGCAACGGTTAATGCAATTATTTTATCGTTCCCATGTTTTTTATATTGTGGTAAGCTATTAATATATGTACAGTTCTAATGGTTACCCAAAAATGTTATGGGTAATTCTTTAAGGTATAATCATCAGTGTTCGACTAAATATTATTTTTTCAAACAAACTTTAGCACGGATATGTTAACAACTTTCGGAAACTTTCACTATGTGTCTTGTTTTAATCACCTTTCAGTGAATGCTCATACATATATAATAATAATAATTCATGCTTTATTTTAAGGTAAGAGAGGAAAACACGTTTCACGTTTGAAAAGGGGTTTATTTTTTAAGAATATAATTCGACTTTACAGTTATTATTTGTTACGTCCAAGTTTTAGCTCGTAAATTCAGAAAGTGAACCGCAAAACGTTGTTAAATTAACTGTATTAAAGATTAAAGGCGTTGGTTATGACCAAAATAGTGGTAAAAGTACATAGATTTAATTTTTAATCACACGTGTGATCTATTTTTCATAATTTTTACATTCTTGGACATACTGTTACACAAATATAAAATACATTTCATTACCACTTTTAAGTTCACGCA
The DNA here is from genome assembly GCA_017312745.1 of Gryllus bimaculatus. Lineage (NCBI taxonomy): Eukaryota > Metazoa > Arthropoda > Insecta > Orthoptera > Gryllidae > Gryllus > Gryllus bimaculatus. The sequence continues at coordinate 2,025,826 of BOPP01000174.1, forward strand.
TTCTTTTTAAAAACTGTAGTATATTATTTGAGATGTCCTGAAGTCACGAGTATGTTATGTTGCAAATATGTTGCTTTAATATGGTTGCAGATTCTGTGTTATGGTATAGTTTTATATTATTTGTTAGTTGTTATCCGACGTACTGCTCTGATCTTATCATCTACCGTTTCAGTTTCAGTTTGAGACTTTTTCAATGTTTTGTTAATATCCATTATCCATCCCTTCGACCCTTTCACTGCGCATGCCTGTATATTGTGTTCGCTTTCAGCGTTCACATTTCACAAAACAACAACGACAAAAGCAGTTATCGTGTATTCCATAATTATGGAATGGAAATTCGATCTAATGAACAAATCCAATTGTTATGAATTTGTTGTTCTCTAAATCTGAAAATGAAAATTGTTCTTTCACCCCATCATATCAACGTGGAAAGATTCAGATGCACATCCTCAAAGTCAAATAAGTGACACCTTCATTTCACATTCTCTGGCTTTTAATTTTTACTTAAAAAAACGCTTTAATCTCATTCCATAAATTTTAATATGTAAGAATTAAATGCTTAAAATAAGTAATACACACATCAGTGAAGTTATTTTGTCAGTTATTATTAATTTATTTCGTTTTTTTTTTTTTTTCAAACAGATTAGATGAGACTAGTCTAAATGGAATCCAAAGCTAAACAAACGCTCTCTCTCCGTTTACATGTCAAGTTGGAAACTCAAAATATCCCGGTCTGGCCACTTCCGCTTTCCCACGGGATCAGAATCAGCGATAAACGCGGCCCCATGCGTTGTGCATTAACTGTGCTTTCGCTCTGCCGCCTTCAAAGAGCGCGCGCTTGTGTGGCCACGAAATCTCCCGTTACTTTGCTACACTAGCTCTCTCTTTTAGCGATTTGGAAAGCTGAAATGCATTGGGCAGTGTAGCCAATCCTTGAACACAATATTCTCTGACTATCTGAGAATGGATTATTTAGGGCGCAGTTTCGTCAACGGTAATGTTTTAAAAGTTAACCCTGATATTTATGTTGACATGAAATGAATAATATAATGAATTGAATGTTAAACTGCACTGTGAAATGCAAATAACCACACGTTTTCTCCCTGTTAGAGATCACTTTCTCAACCATAGTAGTTCCAACTGAATCAAAGATAGAAACGATAAAGCTAGAGACGAGGTTTTTGAGGCATGTAAACAATCATTATCAACTTCGGTACTTTTGGTATTCAACTTTATTACCATAGCTAGACGTTCATTTCCTGATTTCTATACCACATATATAAAACAGCAACAATACTTCAAGACACTAGAGCAGCCAAGACTTCTTATTGCTGTTTCTGTCGGTAATTTCTAGAGCATGATGGAATGATGGCTATATTGCCTTTCTCGCTTTGGTCAAGACATGAACTAATTACTTGTTGTGCCTGCCCTCTACCTGCGATAAAGTGTACTAAACAACGCACTGCTCTCTGTCTGCGTTCAAGGAGAACTATTGTCGCAAATCATTATCTGTATCATTAACTTCATCTCATAAATATAGGATACACTTCTCTTTTTCACTGGTTGTGAAGATCTGATTATAATTGTTCTATAAATTGCTTTATATTTCTCGCAAGGAAGTGCCTAGTTTCAAAACTTGTATTACCTCGATTTCCTTTTATCTTGGATTACTTGATTTTTTTAGTTGAGGAGCAAATCCAATTAATAAACACATTATTAATGTAGCCCATAATGTATAAAACGCTTATGAACAATTTAATACCTTCATATCTTGAGATCACCAAATGTTTAAAAAAATTATGTAAGTAAGTTTTGTCCACGTAATTTATTTAATCGAGTATCATCCGATATCACAAATAAGTAATGTGATGAAATTATAATTTTGATTCACATAGGTATCCACTAACAGATTTTTTATTTTACCTTATTGTTGCTATAGGCGTCGAGGTAAAATTATTTCGCTTGGATCGTTCATTGTAGTCGTCGAAGTAAAGTTATTTCACCCACCATTCATTGTATTTGATCATAAGTTTCATATTCATTCATGACTTTGTTTGATTAAAACTTTTATTGAAAATGAGCTTTATGTTCTAATCGATCTAATTTGGTCGGAACATACAGAAACATGTTTTAACATCTTTCCACTATGCCAGGAGCAAATTTTTAATATTAGAGAAGTTCGAAGTTGCAACCCCTGTTTATTAATAGATGTTTCATATATTAAATTCCTTATTGAATATAAAATAGAAAAACTTACTCTTTGAATTAATACTGAGGGCAAGGAAGAACTTTATTGTCTCTGTAATGGGAAAATGATAAAATATTACAAGAATTCCGAAAATAGTATGATAAAGATTAGAAGCTTAAATACTAATAAATACGTTAATAATAAATAAACTTAATAAAAAATTATAGATATAAATTATAAGGTAACTGAATCCCATTTCTACATTTTAGTTTCAGGGAAGGTCATTACGTAGGATGGTATTAGGGTAGGTTACTAGTTGTAGCGTGAGTCGTCAATATATCGACGAACCTCATGTGGTGATTTAATTTCTCCATTTCAAAATGATGTACAGCGCCTTCGTCCTATGATGTATACCTACGCAATATCAATAACAGATATAAATTATAAATTGTGCTCACACACTCGTATTCTATAGAAAATTGATTAAATGGCGCTAATTACTGGATAAACTTAGATAGGATATGAAAGGGAGATCGAAAAATGGATTTATGAAACCATGTTTTTACCATAATACTTCCCAATTAACAAAATGTGATTTACTATTGTTGTAGTATATTTCTGATTTCAAATAATTTTTACACATTTTATAATTCAGGCACATAGGTAACCAAAAGAAACGTTCAAAATTAAATTCCTACGATTGGATACTCTTCTTGCTTTCTCACATTCAGTATTCATGTGTAAATATCAAACAGTAAAGTATTTGCTAGTTGTGATAGAAAAGTGTCGTACTGATAGAGTACATACAAGATTGTGTAACTCGTCAAATGTGCACATTTATTTAATGAAATTAATTTATAAATGCATTTAACACATGAAACTGAGCCTCCATATGTCCAGTTTTTTCTGTCCATTCAAAATTCATTTAAAAAATTACTTTACATCGAAAATTATTTATATATTTGTCTAATTAATTTTCTATCTTTATTCTTTTCTACACGATTAAAGGATATAGATGAATTATGTTTTCCAAGAAATACAACAGTATAGCTCGTTTGTTCAATTTTGAGCCAGAGTATTACTACTGTGTAGAGGCAACTTCCTCCTGCACGTGTATTTACTTTTGTATAAGTGAAAAATGTCTCTAACGTACCAATGCAATAATCAAAATTAAGGTATGGATTGGAGTATAATAAAAAAATTGACAGTCCATTACAGAAAACAAATACTGAAGAGAACTAGCCTCGTCCTTGAACACGACCAACTTTTCTAAAACTATTAACAGCAGAATGTGTGTCTCAAAAAAGGAAAAGCTTTGACAAAATTATGTAGGAGAAACAATTAAAATTTGCTTAATAAAAGCAGGGTTTATCTCGACTGCATCATATAATTGTGAAGTCGCATTTGTACATCGACACACCATTTATTTATTTGTTTATTTATTTATTTATTTATTTATTTATTTATTTATTTATTTATTTATTTATTTATTTATTTATTTATTTATTTATTTATTTCACTATTTACATCTAAAACAGTTAAAATACTGTGTATGGCGTGCTATGGAGAGAAGTTAATTTGATGTTAAATATATGTCCAGAAGCAAAACAAGGGGCCATCTCAGCATTTGCGCGAGGATCAGGGAAACTGGACGACTACCTGACGGAGATGGGGGTCATTGACCCAGAAGCTGAATTACAATACTTATTAGAGGTCCTTTACAATTATACAATCCAAACGATATATAATACATCAAATATTATTTTAAACGTTAATAGTACTTTCCTTTTGGATGCTCAGTATAGTTTCTAATTGTATAGAAGCACAGTTGTGCAGCAAAAAAGATTTTATTTGGGACTTAAATTTTTGTATCGAAAAATTGCTAGAGAACTCTTCTTTCCTTCCTTGTCCTTTCCTCATCCCTTGCACACCTACACTTCTAAGCATTACACTTCTACACTACTACACCTGTGGGTAGATGAGTCGCAAGATTAGAGCTTGACCCAGCGGTGGTGATGTCATCTGAGGAAACTACCTGGAGGGCAAAACCCCACAAGCCGAAGTTTAAATCAACGATGGATTGCACATACCAGCGGCATTTACCATGATGTACATCGCTTGCGGTGGAGGCAGTTGACGAGTCCGGAGACACTAAATAACCTGTCAATCAAAAATACTACAAAAATGTTCTCTGCAGTATCCACGTCATTAATGTCAAGGAAGATGACTCAAAACGCAGTAGAATTTTTTAAATCATTTACCACCTAATTTGGAACTATCTTTTCCATTCTTTGGAAGATCCTGAAGTTAGATAAAAATTATGTGGTAACTAGTTTTCGACTCGGAGCGTGTTTTGTCTAAAACGTGTTGCAAAAATGCTGCTCTAAACAACCACACATGATTGACACATTGGTGAAGAACGACAAATATAGTGCTGAAAAAATTAAATATTTTAACAAACTCAGTCTTGACTAATATTACAATACTAATAGTATAGTATGTTAAATTCGGATTCACAGTACAATTGTTTTAACATACCAAGAATATCAAAAAAGTTGCTGTTCCACGTCACGTGAATAGAAACTATTTTATGGCAGTCCTCCTCTTTCGTGACACTTGCTGCACCAAGATAGCTGTGTTCTAAGCAGTGACTCGCACTTGCAGTGAATTTCACTTGCTTCGCGTAGTTTGAGGTTAGGCGGAAAAATGTGATCAAATATTTCAAGTTTTTAGTGAAAATCGAAACTGTTTTATGGTTTTTGGATTTTCTCGAATTTCTGGGTATCAAAAAAATCCGTAGACACACATCTCTCGGAGACTGTTTAGTTTTTTATTCAACTATGCGCTTTTGGAAAGTTAGTAATATATATTGTACAGAGTTTGACCTGGTGTCGATTGAATACTTTTTAACTGCAAAGTTTTCATTTGCTTTGGATACAAAAATTATTATTTGTAGTTGAAATTAGTTTTTACTTGGCGCATAATTACGATATAAAAATGCTCAAAATTTTAAGAGTGTGGAGTAGCTTTGTTGTCACCCAGTTGGACTTCCACTTCTCTGTGGCAATGGCATTGAGTACGGATTCGCCCCGACTTCGAATGGAGGTCTCCCATATGGCCATTCCCAGACCTCGTTGCCGCCAACTGGCGAAGGTATGGGGGGGGGGGACAACTTACAGAAGTTCCGATACCTACAGGCGGCGTTGTTATGAAATAAATTCAGATGCCAGCCCAAAGGATTTCTGCGATCTGAGGGAGGTTGAGAACGGAATCAACGACGTTGTCATAAACTGTGGTCAAAATCGTCCGATGTGGTTAGAAAACGCAGGGGGATCCACGGCACTCTGCACTTCAGAGTGGCAGCTCCTGCCGTAAGCTCCGCCACTCAGTGCCATCAACGTCAGTCAACATCACTGTCGCGACGCGTCGTTGAGAGTCAGCTGTCTGACAAGAATCATCTTCGGTATCAAACGGTCCCACTTGCTTCAATCTTTTCTATGTGAAGTTTAATACGTCAGTAAATTAATTAATTAATTATATCATTATCTTATTATGTCAGTAAATATCTTGAAAACATTAATTGCTTATGACAAAGCAGATAAATTATTGCTTTTACTACTGTAGCTTTTAGTAAGGAGCAGGAGGGATTCCGAAGTACAGCAATGAAGACACATGATAATGCCATGGCCAATGTTTACAAAAACTCTCTACGAAATTAACTTCCAAACAAAAGGGTTTAAAAAAATTATATTTCCGTATTTCCTTGTACGTACGTCGTTGTGGCGAGGAATGGCAGATATTAAGTTAAACAAGAATCAGACTACTGATGGAAGTTTGTTAGGATATGTGAGAGAGTAGTTTTTGTGTAAGTCGTTCTTGTGACAGTCGTTCCGCTGTCAGTTATAAGTGGACAAGGTGTGTGGTTTGAAGTTCCTGTGTCAGTAGTAATTTCTATTTACACGATTCCTTCTAGCCTAACGTAACGTTACAATAGACAGTAAGTTGTCGCTTCCCTAGGTACTTCCGATAGTAGGCGTGCCCTTCATGTTTTACATAAATCGATATCGGTATTTTTATGTAGGAGCAAATTTTTAATATTAGAGAAGTTCGAAGCTGCAATTCCTGTTTATTAATATATGTTTCAAATATTAATTTTTTTAATAGAAAATAGAAAAAACTTACTCTTTGAATTATTATTGAGAGCGTGGAAGATCTTTATAATGGGGAAATGATAAAATATTACAAGAATTCCGAAAATAGTATGATCAAGATTGAAAGCTTAAATATTAATAAATACGTTAATAATAAGTAAACTTAATTAAACAAAGTATAGTTATAAATTATAAGGTAACTGAATCCCATTTCTACATTTTAGTATCAGTGAAGGTCATTGCGAAGGATGGTGTTAGGGTAGGTCACCAGTTGCAGCAAGAGTCTTCAATATATCGACCAACGAACCTCATGTGGTGATTTAATTTCTCCATTTCTAAAATGATATACAGCGCAATCGACCGTCCAATGATGTATACCTAGGCAATAAGAATAACAGATATAAATAATTAATTGTGCTCTCACACACGTATTCTAGAGAAAATTGATTAAATGGCGGTAATTAATGGATAAACTTTGATAGGATAAGAAAGGGAGATCGAAAAATTGATTTATGAAACCATATTTTTACCATAATACTTCCCAATTAACAAAAGTAAATTTACTATTGATGTAGTACATTTCTGATTTCAAAGAACTTGGAAATTTTACATGTTTTCAATTATTTTTACACATTTTATAATTCAGACTCATAGGTAACTAAAAGAAATCTTTAAAATTAAATTCCTAGGATTGGATACTCTCCTTACTTTCTCACATTCAGTATTCATGTATAAATATCAAAAAATAAACTGTTTGCTAGTTGTGATAGGAACGTCTCGTACTAATAGAGTACATGCAAGGTTGTGTAACTTGTCAAATGTGCCTATACTTTGACATACATATGTGCACATTTATAGAATGAAATTCATTTATAAATGCATTTAATACATGCAACTGAGCCTTCATATGTCGTTTTTTTCTGTCCATTAAAAATTCATTTAAAAAATTACTTAATATAGAAAATTATTTATATATTTGTCTAACTAATTTTCTGTCTTTATTCTTTTCTACACGATTAAAGGATACAGATGAGTTATGTTTTCCAAGAAGTAAAACAGTATAGCTCGTTTTTCAATTTTGGGCCAGAGTATTACTACTGTGTAGAGGCAACTTCCTCCTGGACGTGTATTTTTTGTGTAAGTTGGAAAATAATCTCATAACGTACAATGCAATAATGCAACAAATTAGGATAAGCATCGCCCTCGAAAACGACCAACTTATTTAAAACTAATAACAGCAGAATGTGTGTCTCAGAACTGGAAACGTTTTGGCAAAAATGATGTAGGAGAAACAATTAAAATTTGCTTAATAAAAGCAGGGTTTATCTCGATTGCATCATATCATTGTGAAGTCGCATTTGTACATCGACACACCATTTTTAAACTGGAATATCTCAGCTCAGAATTAGTATATCCCACAGCATCATCCGATGCACATAACAGCAAGCGAAATCGATGTAACATCCCGGCACTCGTCTCTCCCTACGGCCAGAGCAGAACTAACGACCATTACAGCGGTTGAAATTTGTGGTGATACAATAGGACATACATTCTCACATTGTTTATAATTTTGGAATTTTCAAAACATCAGAAAGTTCACCGAAAATGAGACCTGCGCCTTTCTTTTGAGCTTCTATTGTTTTATCCGTGGGAAAAGTAAAGAAAAAAATTGGAGCTGTTTTTGAGGAAATGTCTTTATACAATAAATTACATTAATTTTAAGCAGAAATTAAGCAAAAATGACTAATTTTCCAAAAATTAACTCCTGCAATATATGAAAATATTCATTACTGCTTTCAATTATTTCCTTCATATTTTCCAACAGCTCGACGATTCAGATTCTTGTGTTTTGCATCACAGTTCTCATTTCTAAATGTCCTCAAGGCCGCCTGTTCTCAATGTCCCCAGTTATCAATGTCCTTAGTTATCAATATCTCCAATTCTCATAGTCCTACGTTAAAAATGTCACCAGTTGCCAATGCTGACAGTTGCCAATGTTTTCAGTTGTCAGTGTCGTCAGTTGTCAGTGTGGTCAGACGTGTCAGTGCCGTCAGTTGTCAGAACCTCATCAATTGTCAGGGTCGTCAGTTGTCAGTCCCATCAGATGTCAGCCTCGTCAGTTCTCGATGTTCTCAAACCTCAGTGTATTTTTTTTAATTTCCAAAAGAATCTTGAGATATAAAAAATCGAAAAGATTCAACTTTTCGTGGCGCCCGTCAACATTCGGTTCGTAAGTCCGACGCGATTGGTTGTGACCAGATGGGAGCGGACAAGCGTGATAACAACAGCAAGCCGTGCCGGGTTGGGGCGTTAGGTGACAGAATTGGCGGGCCAGGGGTGAAGGTGCGGGGGGGGGATGGGCGGGTTGGAGTTGAGGTCGAGCGGGCGTTGCCGCGTTTTGCCACCTAATCAGTAGCAACGCGGCCTTGTTTCTACTTTCAAACCCGAGCCGTGGCATACGCGATGATCAATTCGGTATTGTAACGGGGCGGAGAAATGTGATTATATGAGTGTGGTTTATCGGAGAACCAGCTGCAATCGAATCGTCGCCG
>BOPP01000174.1:2034741-2069492 GCA_017312745.1 Gryllus bimaculatus
GGGCGGAGAATGTCGATTATCTGAGTGTTGGTTATCGGAGACAGCTGAAATGGAATCGCCGCCCATCCTCCTTCCAGCCTGTCCGGCGACGCATCTCTCGAAGAAAAAGATATCATCTGAATTGTGTATATACATTTGTTTATTTTTCGATATTCTCTCTGGTATAGATAAATAAAATAATAATAAAATAAATTTGTTAAATTACAGATGTTGTCTGGTATAAAAAAAATATTTTTCTAATGATAATTTCGATCGCGTTGCGATCATTCTTAGAGCTTGCAGCTTCGGGGCCGAAAAAAACGTTCTGCAATTTATGATAACAGACAACACTTTTAATTTACCTATTTAATTATTAGAAGGTATCTACCTCACCAGCGATCTAATTAATAATAAAATACCTACGATATTTTATATTTTCCTGATTTTAAGGTTCCTTCCGCCGTTCGCATTTGTGTAAAACGAGTTCACCTTATACCTACCCTGCTTCTTGATTTTTTTGAAGATTGTAAGATGTCGTCGACTTGCTAGTTTTGTTCGGTATCATAGGAGTGGGTTATCTATATCTGATAAATCTGAGAAAGAGTTTGCCAGCATAGCAAGAGACGCATATGATATGGTTTTCAACAAATGTTACTATTTACATATTCAAAATAGTCATCATAAGGTTCAGAGAGATTCCAGCGTTGTTTGGCTGTTCTCATTTATTTTTGATTTCCATAAGTTGATTCCGGTAAAAAATATTGAACATGATAATATTTACTAATTTATCACTAAACGCTCCTTTTTCGCATCACTAACATATCCTAAAAAATTCCGAATGGAAGAATGTAGTGAGTTCACGATGAACATGTTATTTGCACACGTGTTTTTATTTCATATCTTTTTGGTACCACCTCTAAATGTTTCTTATAATTTCTAGTTTGTCTATAGCATAGTTAATACTCGGTTCTAAATATAACTCCTGAGCTATTAATTCTGAAATTCATTTCTCATTTTCAAAATCTAGACTTGGAAAAACTACCTATGACGAAATTGAATTATCCTGTTGTTTAAACTTGCGAACTGAAAACAAGATACAGTACAGATTCACTGGTATATTTCTGTAGCTGGATAATAATATATGTGTTAAATTTTAGTATTTAAATGTAGCATTTTCCAAACTACACTCTTTGATGGCCTGTATTGATATTAAAAATTTGACCCAAATTGTCCAGTTAATTGACATTCAATTATTCAGTGTAAAACGTTTACAGACTTTACCTTTATATAATTCACAGTTAATTCTACCAAAAATTACCACATTTTCACAGGTTCATGTGCGACAACTTACCTCAACCACTCTTCGGAAACCAGAGATAACTTGCCAATGAGCCATCACAGCTGGTACCAGTCAATAATACTGTGTCATTCTTTTCTAAAGTGTAAACTCCAATTATTGCATTTATACAATAAACGTATTGCGCAAAGTTTTAAATAGTATATGTTTCAAAACCGTTTTGTTTCAACGCCAACTAATGATGTATTAACGAAATGTTTTGAACTATTATCTAGCAATATAAACTTAAATCTATTACTGTCTATTAACTAGCAATCTAAATTTAAATTTGTACATTATCATAATTGTCGAAAGTTTATTGTAATTGAACATGTCTGAGATTGAGCTAAATGTTACTCAGGATAATTTTTCACAGACCAATCACGTAAACAAATTATCAATAAACTAACTAAATAAATAAAATTATTTCGTTTATTCTCGTGGAGTAAATGTCGAATGAGTGTATACGATTTTGTGTTTTTTGATCTTTAATAGGAAGGAATGTTGGTAGAATCATTAATTTCTTTCCGGTTTATTGTGAACTCATTCTTCGTTTTGTTTGTCCATGACGACAGTGTTGTTGTAAGGTAGGAGCGTGACGTCCCAGAACGGATAATTAGTAGGATAAATGAGTAAAAGAGAGAAAAGTTAGACTTACAGAGAGTAATTAAAAAAACTTTAATTTTCACAATCAAGGAACATTATACAGTGTGCTGAAAAGTGAAGCAATGTAAAATAAGGGACAGTATCAATAAATAAACTAACATTCTCTAATGAGTTTAAACACTAAAGTTCTCTAATGAGCTTAGACATGTTATAATCCGTCTCTTATCCAGTCTTGTAATACACTAAATGTAAACATTACAAATAGTTCACTTGTTATCTTATTTCAATATAAAATTAAAGATATCAACAAAAATATTTATCTCCCGATGATCATTGTTTAGTTAGTGAATCATCAAAACATCTTCATTTGCGAAGGTAGCACCCAAAAAGACTTATTGTTATCAAATACATTGAAGGTTTATTTTCCCATTATATGAATGGTTTATTCAAAAAACAACAATTAGGTTTTGACTTCTCTTTCCCTGAATCTAGGTATACATGCGCGATTTGTGAGTAATTTGGCATAAGTGTAGCAATACTGGATGGTTCTTGAAACATATCTTCTAAAAAATGATACCTTGATTGCGACATATAGTTGTATCCCGCAGAGGCGGATCCGGAAACAAATTTTGGCGGGGAAAATTCAAATGGATTTGGTATCGCGCCTGTATCCAAAGAGTTTTTATACCAACATAAAAGTTATTGTTTACTGACTTACGTTATTTCTGAAATAAGCCATTCATATTACATTTAGATTCTATTGTTTTTAACACTAATTTACATTTGTAGTCACTCCTGTGTTCTGGTATTAAAGTTGGCACTCAAACATTTTTTCATGAACCTGAAGATAGTGATAAGAAGGGAGTACATCATGACTACATTATTTTTTCCGGGTTCTAAGATTGAAAAGAAAGTATTATAAAACCTTCAGGCAAGCAAAAGACCCAAAACATCTTTGTTTTCAACGGATCACATTATATTCAAAATCGTAAGTGAAATAATACAGTTTCTAGACAAACATTTAAGGAGACATATGTCACACAATAATTAGTTGATGATTACAATTCACTTCATTAAAACACAGAACGCGATGCAGGAAGTATCCACATGGCAACGTACTAAAATATAATGTACAATCGTTTGCTTTGCATTGTGACTCGTATCTACTGAATTAGCGGAAAAACACACAAACTATTATGATTGTCAATATCATCTCACAATAATACACCCAATTTAACAGTAATGCGTAGGCGTATTATTGTTTCTCGCGCTATTTACCATCTGAAAACCCTTCTGGCAGCAAACATTTAACTGCGACATTATTGTAAGACTCGGTATTGAATTTAGTGTCTCTTACATTCCATTTCATTTTCAAAACCGAACATAAGTAGAATTTTCATCATTTCGTGAAATCAAGTTTGTAAACGTTGATGATATTTAAATATAACAGCCTCACAGAAGATATTATTTGTAAGGCCCCTATTGTACTTAGAAAAATGTTGAGAATTAATAGGAAAGGTCTTTACGCAACGCATAAATCGTTTTTTACTTTCCTTAATACATTTTATCTGATCTTGAAGTTATGAATTGGCTCCAAAAATTAACAATGCGTGAAACAATTTGGAGGCTACTGCCTTTAATGATTGTTTCACATGTTTCCGCATTTCATGATTCTGTTTAATAATTCACATGGCGTCAGACGTCTCTGTGTTGGATTCTCGATGGATGGTAGAGACTGAAGACGTCAAATCAGCAGAACTTTCGGTCGGGCCCAACTTCAGCAGTACAAGATTACTCCAGGAACCGAAAGTGGCTTGCCACAACTTTCGAGTTGCCGGGTCGCATGCCACAAAAAATATAAACATAACAAAGCCTTGAAGAGTTGCCGCGATGCAAAACAAGTACGAAAATATTATTCCAGCTCCAGAGACAACCAACAGACCAAATAGCCAGGAAAGGCCTAGCAGGAAGAAGAGAAGCACACTCAGTTTAAGTTGAGAAATAACAAGTTTGCGTTCGGGATTGGAACGAACCTTTCCGTCAGGACCTCGAACAATGCTGTTGATTACCATGACGAAAACAGACAAATTCATTGAAAGGAATATCAGGATGGGTATAAGAACAGCGAGATACAACCCAAGTCCAGAGGGATAACACAGGGCAGGCTGAACGTAAGAGTTGGGCGATATACTCACTAGAAGAACGACAGGCACCAAAGGGGCTCCCCAACCGAAAATGAAGGACTTCAGAAAAAAGCGAGGAGGACGTGAAGGTCCTAGAATTTTAACGTAGCGTGTAAATTGAAGCAATGCCGTCACAAACATCCAAGTAAACGCTGACAGACTAAAGTAGTGCAATAATGCCCCCAACACGATGCACACCGTGTCTGGCTTTGGTGGCGTTGCTAAACATGAATTTGATGTCGTTTCCTTAGTGACAGCGTCGATTTGAAGATGACACTCTTTCGCCTCATCCTTTGCCGTGTGTAGGGTTCCTGACACCATCAAAAGAACAATCTGGAACGCCAGCGCGGCGGAGAGTTGAAGCAGAATCTTGCTCCCAGGCTTCTGTCTCCACGTGCGAAAAGCAACAGCCGTTACTATAATACCGGCAATCCCAAATAATGACAGACAGCATCCCATCAACGTGATGGCATCGAGAACTTTGATGTGAGCTTCCATTGTAATAACATCTTCGTATGTGGTTTGTTGGGACAAAGCCAAGCGACTGTAGCGACTCCCTAACAACTCGGCAAAGTGCGTCAAGTGTGTGCACAGACAGACATCGAGTTGGCCAGATGATGCATCTAAGGTTGAATTACCGGCGTATATACAGCCTTCACTTGACCAACCCCCGGTAGACGATGAGCTGGTTGAACTGTTATATGTAAAGTCCCAATACGCGCATTGGCGTGACTGGACTTTATCGACGAGGGGCCTGAAAATGATAGGAATAGGCACTGGCAAAGATCTTGAAAATCCTGGGATGCTGACGCTTACAATTCGGCTTCCGACTTTGGTCAAATCTTGCACCGTCTCGTTGGTAGTACGTGTTCCGTTTTCCCCTTCGCCCTGAGGCAATTCCTCCGTTGAGTTGTAGAAAGTAAGATCTTTGTAGAAAAGCGAAATGACTATTCTTGACTGCGCCGCTGTTGAAGTGTTTTGACTTACTCCTGGTTGAGGATCATACCACGTTCCATTTCCTGTGGAATTGAAAACGAAATCTACGAGGTTGTGAGGTGCCCAGACTGCAACTTCCAAATCATTGTACTGAAGAACAGACTCTAGACGCTCAGTGCTTTCAAGAGGCACCACTTCATACTTCGTAAAATCTGTAGGAGGTTCTCCCGAATCATCAACATCACGTCGAATCAGCGCCAAGCCTGTGACATTGGTTTTGCGAATATCACACACCTGTATCAGAACATACGGTGTCACGGCAAGAAGAACATCATCCTCGTTGTCATCGTCGTTGATGCGGCTGCTGATGCGATCAAATAGTACATCGACGGCGTCCAGAAGCATGTTTGACGAATTCAACACTTTCTGCGAAATAATTACGGACTTGTCATTCGCCAACGAGATGTGATTGACGATATCAGACACAGACTTCAATTCGTTCGTAGCGTCTGCTTTGGTCATGGGCCTCTCGTACGCCCTGGAACTAGCGAGGTTGCGCATGGTGCGAGCGGTGTAGTAAACATCTGCAGGGGTTAGAATGTCCGGGTTGGACGTGAGTGCGGACACGTTCTCGGCGATAGAATGCCCTTCTATTCCCACCACGGCGCGAGTGGCGATCTCGTGAAGCGAAGACGTGACTTCGGAGATGCTGCGGTGGCTGCAGTTGCCCGACACGGGCCCCCATTGTCCTCCGGTGACGAAGTCGCCTTGGCAGGGCCTGGACACCGGGGTGCCGTCCGCTTGCAGGCACAGCTCTTCCGGCACCCCGACCGCGCCCAGGGGAGTGAACTTCCACGTGAGATTCATGTAGCCGTTCGACGCCGACAGCGGCACGCAGCCCTCCGTGCTGAGCAGCGAGCGGAAGTGGTACGGCGGGCCTACGTCCTCGAGGTACTTCTTCACGATCGACCGTATCCGTTCGAAGTCGTCGGCGGCGTTGTGTTCGATGAAGTCCGGCACCACGTGGAGGATAATGCTCACAGTTCCGTTGTCAGTGACGTTTAGAATACGCATGAAGCGCACGTCAGCGATCAACGAGTCCGGCATTTTCTTGGAGATTTTCTTCCCGATCTTTTCGAAGTTTTCGTGAAAGGTGGGGTCACAATCCGTGGAATCGTATGTGCAGCCACTTTCAATGTCTATACCCAGGGAGTACACGTGACCGGGCGTAATTCCTCGTACTAGGACGGTGTTGCTTCTCACTTTTCTAAACGTTCCCACCACGTGTCCCTCGCACCAGTACCTTCCGGCGGACTTTTTCTCGTACTCCACCTCGTAAATAGTCTTCTCCATGTCCAAATCGAAGACGTGTCTCCGACCGGTCTCTCCGGAGGAGAGGAAGTCCTCTAAGTTATCGAGGGTCCAGTGCCCGCTCCAGGCGCGTTTCACGTCCACCTCTCGCCTGTACCCTCCACGGGCGTTCGTGAAGCAACGGAATCCGAAATGGCGATTGGACTCGTACCAAAGCCCCGACGCGCCGTACACGTTCAGCAGCAGTTTCCTTCGCTGCCGGTCTCTCGCCAGGTACATGTCCACCTCGGGCACGGTGGCTTGCACCTCGCACAAGGAACACCTCTGCGGGTGGCTGGTGGTGAACCAGGCGATGTCGCCGTCCTCGGACAGCACGACGACCGGGTACTCGGGTTGCCGCAGCGACGCCTGCAGCGCCGACGCGTTGCTCACCGTCTCCAGGCGGATGTCCTTCTGCGGGTCGCTCAGGTTGAAGTTGCTCCAGCACGTCTCGCCGTCCTCGAGGCGCAGGCGGTCCGCCACCTTGGGGACGACGTAGCGCGCGAGGGCGCTGGCGAGCGGGCCGGCGCGCGGGCCGAGGACGCAGCCGTGCTCGCGCATGGCGTCCTCGAAGGCGAGCGGCGCGTCGCTGCGGTCCGCGCGGAAGCAGTGCAGCGCATCGCCGCCGCCCTCGCTGTGGAAGCGCGACGCCGAGTAGCCCGCCGGGCACGCCAGCGACGGCAGGCGCCGCTTCTCCAGGTCGCTGAACGCCACGCACGCGCTCGGCAGCGGCGTGGCGCAGGGCGCCGTGCTGACCGTGCCGTTGGCGGTGTCCATGTAGAGGCAGTCGTGGCGGAGGTCCCACGAGCCCACTTTGTATTTGTGCCTGCGGAACAAACGACAAGAAATGTCACGTGAAGTAGAGTCCAACTCTCCATCTGTAGGGCGCGTACCTCTATGTGTAAATCTTATTTATTAACTTATTTATTTATTTTATTGTATGTATTTATTTATTTTATTTCTTTTATTTGTTTTATTTGTTTTATTTGTTTTATTTATTTTATTTATTTTATTTATTTATTTAGTCAAAAGAGAGTAAAAATGTATGTGACGTATGGAAGAGATGATAAACTGTGCAAGTTTTCTTGAGTTCCAGAATCCTTTCTCGTCATTTAACTATAAATAGTTGAAAGTTAAGTAGGTTTGTAACTGCTAAATGAACAACATACCCCAACTTTCTTGTGAAGAGTTCAAGAAATTAGTCATTATGTTTGAAACGTTAATGATTTCTGCCATGTTTGGGTACTTGTTTAATACAGAAAAATCAATGAATTAAAAACTGCCTTCATAATTTAGTTAGAAAATATTTCAAACGTATTATTTTCGAAAATTTCATCGCGATGTACAGTAAAAATTTAATGTCTATAGTCTTAAAAAGTTTAAAAGCTAAGGATGCAAACCATTTGCTGTACTTTTAATTCGAAAAGTTACAACATTCAAGTTTTACACAACAATGGAAGTATCTCTTAGCCAACTTTCAAATGGGAAATACGGATTATGAATTCTAAAACATATAGCAGTCAACAGAGATATTATTTTTAGAGGAATTCCAAGGAGCAACAAAAAGAGATATATTGGGAAACTACACCATCCATGAGAACATTGAAACGTAATCAAGAACAAAGAGGAATATAAAAAAGACTGTCATGGAAAGACTGTGATGAATTAATTTCAAAGCAAGTCCTCTATTTCCCACACACATAAAGAAACATCGGCAGGCCCAAAGAAAGATGGATCAATAACTGAGTCACAACAGTCCAACAGCTCTACTGACGGGTAAGAGAAGAGGAAAAAGAAATTCAAGAAGAAAAGGAGAGAGGGTGCAATTGTTCGGTACGGATGCAAATGAACAAAGAAACGGTTGTCCTAAAGTAATAAATTTACATTACTGAAGTCCCAAAAAAATAATATTTATAGAGATTTTTTTACAACTAATATAAAAAAAGTTTCTTTCTATATCAAGAATACGAAAAGAGATGCTGTTTCATTATAAAAAAATGTGAATAGGAAAAAATTTTGATATTAGGCAGTCTCTTCCATCGAGATTTGCTATCGCATGAGTCTGTCATGAGCAATGACACACTGACTATGAGAATTCAGACGCCAAGCCCAGTGTGATAATAGACGGAATAACACAATCATATTTTCGCATTTTTCGGTCGAACTCGAATCAGTTTCACTGTTTTTGGATCTTCCCAAGTTCCTGGATATCTAACTACCACAGTCCCTTCACACACGGAAGGATGCTGAATAATTTTCCGTCAATTTACGCATCTATTCGCAATTAACAATTCTCATTATGGACTGGATATTGCAATTAGATCAGAACTGTATTATTGCAAGTACTGAAAAATTATGTTTTTAATTTGATATGTTCAATATCATTGCTGAAATTTAGAAATAAGATGATCTGGTAATTGTAACATTAAACAATTATTACAGGTCGAAAAATTATTATTATTATTATTATTATTATTATTATTATTATTTAGTATTATTATTATTATTTAGTATTGTGAAATCAAATACTTTTTATATTTTATGCCTGTAAATCAAAACGTAATTATTCCTGCGCAATCGTTTAAATATAGTCCCCAAATATTTTCTGTGGAATGTAACTAGTGTTCAGGTAACGATTTTGTGGATAAAATCACGTTAAGTGCACAGATTGTCGCAACAATCACATAGAGCGATAACGTGATACGAGATACTGAGGACGACATGGAAAATTACAAAAGCTGTGAGGTGCATAAATGTACTCCATAAGCGTCAAGAGTGTACTAAACGTACTGTGTTAACATGGATTGTGGCGTGGTTTATTATGATTAATGACTCCTTTTAATTACAAGTTGCTTTCACTCTCTCGCATATTACCGACGCAGTAAAGAGAATGTATTGTTATTTTATTGCAACAATTGCGATTTTTTGACGGAAAAAATCGATTTGTGGGTCCATGATACTCAGGAAAGTGATTAATTTTCTTCCTTTATTTACTAAATTACTTCTTTCAGAACGTGTAGTCAGCGGCTTAGGTTAGCGCAGAACCCTCATTGCCGCTATCTTTACAGCGACTCTGAGCGGGAGGATTCGTCGTTCGAGTCGCCCGGAGGCGAATTTTCAACGCGCGTAGGTAGGCGCGTAGGTAGGTCGATTTCAGTCGCAGTCTGCAGGAGAATTCTAGCGGCCGGCTGCTCTGATCCGTAGTTTTCCGCGGTTTCTCCGATCAACACTAGGCGAATGCGGGAGCAGTACCCTAACAACAGGACATGAATTGCGCGCGGATTTTGCTACATATTCCTTGCCCGAACCCACCTGCGGCAGTTTTTGCATTTTTACTATCCAAAAATTATGTTAAATGAAAACTATATAAAGTGAATTTAATTAAAAATTTTTTTGAGGCTAATGGCGTACCTGATATAAAATTAGAAACGCACGGTTAAATACAATGTTGAATAGGAAGATTTGGCTTAGGCTTTTTTTGATAACTATGATTACTTTCTTTGCTAACTATCTTTCCCTGATCCATTGAGAAAATGCGGAGATGGCCCCGTGTTTTGCTTCTGGACGTAAATGTAACTTCGCTATGCGCACGTTTCGTTGAACTATCCTTTTGCTTGAAATGGTAGGAGTAGAGGTAAGGGCAAGTAATTAGTTTGTTAGCAATGCAGAAAAATCATACTTGCAATTCGTTTACCGATGAAAATACGTTTTCTGTGACTCGGAAACGAAAATGTCTATATTTTCAAATATTACTAATCTCACGATTTTTTAAATATTTTAAATTTATTTTTTTTTATAATTTTACTCATCTATGTATAGTTACGACGGGAAGGGATTCTTGAACTCAAGAAAACGTGCGCAGTTAATCTTCTTCCCCATACGTCACATACAGTTTTTACTGTTTTTGACTAAATAAATCTAAAAACATTTCGTAGGGGGATCACAATATTAAGAAAGAGAAAAAGATATGAAACGTCCAAATAAATATAGGTGCACTTGATACACGAAACATACTAGATGGGACTGGATATATCGAATCTAAATGGGTTAAATAATAAAAACCAGTTATGTTTCTTTATGATAAGATACCACTTTCAAGAAGCAATAAAATCTCAAAAATACTGATTTCACGAAACAGCTTTCTGCCTTTAATAATCAATTTTCTTCCAATTAACCTAGACCGAGTACTTATTGCCGGTAAGTCAGAGCTCTCAGAGCATTCAGAAGGTGTTTTTTCAAGGATATGCTTCTATGAAATGGGAAGAGGAAAGTCAATGGCCCGCAGTGAAAGAAAATACAAGAAAATGAAGTTCGGACAAAATAAATTTTTGACTAAATAAATCTAAATTTAAATATATCTAGATATTGATCTATCTACACACAGATACGAGTGTGTGAATATGTGTGTGTTTGTGCAGAATGAAGAGGAGGGAGAATAAGTATGTATCTGTTCACACACACACGTGTATGTGAATGTGTGTGTGTGTGTAGAATGAAGAGAAGGGAAAAGAAGACGAGTACACGTAGGCTTCCGCGGCTCCTGTTCATGACTTCTAGGCTGTCAGAGGGACCTCTCCGCCAATCACGGCGCACTTGCGTTACTCCCTAGGCTGAAAAAGATATAACATCGGAGGCGGAGCTTTACTGTGTCACTACCCTGAAGAAGCCTGTGTGACGTCATGGATACTCACAGCGACACAGACCAGAGCTTCATATAACAAATATATTTATTAACAAAGAAAAAAACAAAACAAATATATACACTTTAATAATCTACTTACACCCTAGCTCTGATAGGAACATACTATCCCCTGATCGCGGGAGCCGATCCAAACCCGCAATTGAAGCATGGTTTTTGTTTGTGGCATTCGCCCACTCCTACTTTTGAAGCGCGCACAAAAGCCTTCCGTGACCGGATGTCACGCTGGGACACAAAGTCCGTTCTGGCGCACCAACGGCTGGTTTGCCTCGATCGCAGGCAGCGATCTTATCCGATTGAAGAATCGGCGTGAATCGTTGGCACTCAACCACTCTTCACCTCGGAGCAGCACACGCATCGCCCCCCGTGACCGCAGTCACCCAAGGACATAAAGTCCGCAGCTTCGTCAACTAGTGACTCCAGCCTCGCGAGCCTGGCTCGCATATGCACCGTCGTGCGCTAAGTTTTGTGCACACGCCACGAGGTTCTCCCGCTGTCTCCAGAACCCACCCACTGGCTCTGTACACTCTGTTATATAGGCGAGCCCACGTGACCTACTACGTCACGCCACCCCCTCGCTTGTTAAAACAGTGAAAAGGCTTCTATTAAGCCGGAAAACTCCAAAGCCTTTGTGTCTCCCGTTTTCCGCGTTCTTGCCTTTACGGAAAAACCCTCTTCCTGTGGCGAGGCTAATCCTCTACCAAGCGTCCCCAAATAGATGCCATGAGGCACGCTGGCTAATACGGTTACACCTGCGTCACGACAGGCGAAACGTCGACCTATCTGCCAACGTCGCGGCGTCACCGGCAGACTAGAAGTCGAGAAGCAAGGAGAAATGACGTACTTGTCGGGGGTCGGGGAAGGGGTCGAGCCAGCGGCGGCCGGGCAGGCGGCGCAAGCAGCGGCCCGAAGGCGCCGTCGCGGGCGGCGGGCAACCAGACGCGCGCGGCCCGGCGGCGCCGCAGCTCGCCAGCGTCGCGCCGCAGCTCCTCCTCCTCCTTCAGCTCCAGCAGGGCTGTCGGAGGTGCCGGTGCGCAGGCCACACCGGAGCCCAGGGCGCCGCCTCAGCCGTCATCACGCCACACGCCGCCGCGCGTGCCGGCCACCGCCGGCGTACGGCGGCGGGACACCGTCCCCAGGCCCGGCGTCGCCGCGCCTCCGGCGGCCTCTGGGACGTCGGGGAGCGCAGGCGCGGGGTCGCGGGCCACCGCTGGGGGGAGGTGGCGGCGTAGACGTCGGCGGAGGCGGCTCCCGCCGATGGTTGGCAGTGGAGGGGATGCGTCGCGGGGGAGACCATGAGGACACGGAAGGCGATGGGGGATAGAAGGAAATGCAGGCGATGGAGGCGAAGGCTCCTCAGAGGGCGCCGCTGGCGGATACGCCCTCTGCGCAGATGTGGCGTTGGAAGCGGGGCACTACGAAGCATCGCGGAGGCTCGGCTGGATCCCAGGCCTCTGGTGGAGCAATGACGAACCAACCTCTTGGCCGGAATTCGCTATGGTAAGAAACACGCAATTCTTATAAAAAAAACTTCGACAATGATTGAGATTCGGGATGGCGAAATTTAAAGCTAATGATGAATGTTAATTTCGTTTCTGTACCTTTTTAAATGACAACATTTCCTATTTGGTGCTTGACTGTTTCCTTTCGATTTAAACAATATTTTTCTCTAAATAATGTATTTATATCAACCTACATGGGAAGAGAGGGAGAGAGAAAAGAGAAGAGAGAAAGAGAGAGAGAGAAAAGAGAGAGAGAGAAAGAGAGAGAGAGAAAAGAGAGAAAGAGAGAGAAAGAGAGAGAAAGAGAGAAAGGGAGTGAGTCGTAACTGACAGTGATGAGTAGCCAATTCAATGAGTATAATGAGGAGAATGTGGGTGGAATGAAAGGAAAGGTGAGAATGAGTACGTCAACATTAGTGTGCGATCGCGTTAGTTCGATAGTGGCATGGATGTGTTGGAGAATGTGGGTGGATTAGTGAGCGAATGAGAGTGAAGCATTGAGCAAAATAAGAATGGATCAGTGAGAGACTGAAAGTGGATCAGGTGAAAGAATGAGAGAGAAAAGAGTGAGAGATTGAGGGTGAATAAGTGATGAAGACTGTTAGGAAGGTCAGTGAGAGAAAAATGATAGATCGGAGAAAGAGAGAGAGAGAGGGAGGGAGAGGGAGAGAGATTGATGTCAGTGAGAGAGACTTGATAGTAGATCAGGAGAGAGATTGCTAGATTATAGTCTATCAGTGAGAGAGACTGAGAGAGGGTCGGTGAAACAAGAGATAAGAAACTCTAACACGAAGCATTGCGGGCACCGCTCTGACGTGAATTAGTCGGAGAATGTGGGTGGCATCAGTGAGAGAATGAATGTAGATCAGTGAGAGAATGAAAGTAGAACAGTGGATGAGATGAAAGTAGATCAGTTAACGAGACGGCCTAGTAAGAGTCACGCAGAGAAAGAAGAGGGGAGAGGGAAAGAGAAAAGGGAGAGAGAAACGGGAGAGAGAAGAGAAAGAGAACGGACGAGAAGAAAGAGGAGATGAAAAGAGGGAGAGGAGAGAGGAAGAGGGAGGAGAGAGGAAAGGCGGGAGGGAGAGAGAGAAAGAGGGAGGGAGGTCCCAGTGTAGATCCAGTGAAGAAATGAAAGTAGAAACAGTGAGAGGAATGAAAGTAAATCAGTTAACGAAGACTGTAGTAGAATCAGAGAGAAAGAGAGAGGGAAGGGAAAAGAGAAAGGAGAGAGGTAAAGAGAAGGGAGAGAGAAAGAGGGGAAGAGAAGAGAGAGGGAAGGGAGAGAGAGAGAAAGGGAGAGAGAAGAAAGAGAGAGAAAGGGAGGAGAGAAGAGAGAAGAGGGAGGAGAGAGAGAGATAGAAGAAGAGAGACAGAGAGAGAGACTGACAATGAATGAGCGAAAAAGAGAGAGCTGCGAAAGGCTTACTCGAAGCAGTGCGGCCGGGCTCTGACGTCGACGCGCAGCCCCTGCAGCTCCTCCTTGGCGAAGTCGAGTCGGTGCGAGAAGGGCGCGCTGGGCGAGGACGCGCGCATGGCGGCCAGCGCCCACGACGCCTTGAGGACGCGCTCGGGCAGCTCCGTGCGCCGCCACAGCAGGCGCCGCTCCTCGCCGCCCTCGCCCTCGCCCTCCGCCTCCTCCGACGCCAGCTCCGACCACTCCTCCGGGCACTCCACCCCCTGCGCACGCGCACGCGCACACGCCCCCCCCCACCATCAGATAAATCACGTTCGCAATCGCACACAATAACAACAGTATAATACTAGTAATAATTATAATAATATAATAATATAATAATATAATAATATAATAATATAATAATATAATAATATAATAATATAATAATAATAATAATAATAATAATAATAATACTGTGTATACATGGTTGTTTTTGCCTCTGTTTTTATTAATAATATTATTGTTATTAATTTATGGGACCGTATAGCTACAGACGGGTTAAAGTGGAAAGAAACTGTAGAAAGAACAAATCTGTAAATATATGTAGGTAAATTATCCATTTGAAGACAAGTGAGCGTGAAGCATATTAATGTGTCTACGAAACTATTGTGTAACAGTGTAAATAGTGCTAAAGAAAAATTCACAGGATTTGTTAAGAACTGGTCGACTGATATCTTTATTACATAATTGACAAATAGGAAAAAAATTAACTACGCCACGTTTTAGCTCAGCTGGTAAGTTATTATTGTGAGCTACCTCACCAGAGAGAGAGTGTGGGAGGCTTTTGCCCTGAATAGAGAAGTTATAACATTATAATAATAATTATTATTATTACTTATTAATATTATTTATTATTATTGGTGTATAGGCTATTACTGTCCACGCTACACGACTAACGTGAGTAATGTTTCCAGGATCAGTTTTTCAGCTGTATCCTTGGATTACAACAAGATTGTTACGTCTTGAAGTGAATTATGAGGTAGTAGGATTACGACGCTGGGTGAAAGAGAGATCACAAATATGCACGGAAAATAATAAAAAGTTGTCAAACGCAAAAACTTCGTAGATGTTTCTCTATGTATGTTATCGGGCAAAAGTTTAATCTTAAGCCAGAATGGCGCCACCTCCCTCCAGTTTTTTTTGTAATCGCTAAAAGCACACGCGAATACTAGATTTTATTGTCTTGTACCATTGTACTCGACAGAAGCGAAACGTTGTCACACCAAAGACTAGATACATGATTTTCGACATATGTCGACGCGCTGAATCCGAAGCCAGAATTGCCCCCCCCCCCGCCTTCCAGTTTTTTTTTTTAAATCGCTAAAAGCACATGCAAATACTAGATTTTGGTGTCTTGTATCATTGTACTCCACGGAGGCGAAAACTTGTCACACCAAAGACTAGAACGTGTTTCTCTACATATGTCGGCGTGCTGAATCCGAAGCCAGAATTGCGCCACCATCCTCAAACTTTTTTTTTCTAAGTCGCGAAAAAACATCATGAATTTTACAATATTTGCGGTGTTTTTTCGCGATTGAAAAAACCTGGATGGTGATGACGCAATTCTGGCTTCACATTCGCCTCACACACGTCATACGGCTAGTTATTGGAGGCCTAGGAATTGCCACACAAAATATTGTAATTGTGTATGTATTGTATTGTAATTACGGTAACAAGAAATTAAGCCCAATATAAAAGACGAATATGCGTGCGAAATTAATGTGAGCGACTCCAAGGTAATAGGTTTATAATAAAACATTATAACAAACAGAAGACGCGTAATTAATTGGAAATACAATAGGAAGAGAAGATAAACAATATTCTGTTGGTGAAGCTGCATAGAGAAAGCTAAGATCAAATGCGCACGCGAAAGGCGAATGAGATCACTATAAAATTTTGAAGAAACTTGATATCGCAAAGTAGTAATTTTTTGAGTCGTAACGGAAGTCGTGGCGTGATAAATTTAATGGTTTTAAATGGAATTTGAATATATTCGCTAAACTTTGCAACCGTGAATTGGGCATGAAAATTACATATTTTGAAAAATCATTATCAGAATTTACCAAATGTGGTATCATGAAAAAAAATCTCGTTTTTATGCTCCTATTTCTTTTATTACGATTGAGGGAGAGGTTAAATACATGGGATCGGCAGGGTGGTAAGAGATTATAGCAGCACCAACAAGAGGTTATTTGTTTCTCAAGCCGACATAAAATTAAATTTTTTGGACGGACCAGAATCGAATTAGCTTCAATTATCAGCAGCGCAGAGTTCATACACATTGTATTGGCAAGAGAAGAAAAATTAACATCGATTTTTCCAATTATAAAACTGTATGATATTTGAGTAGAAATTATTATAATAGAAATTTACCACTACAATTGATATGATATGAACCACCGATGTAACCTTTATAACAATATCGTGAAATTAGCGTAGCCTTTTTTTCCCGTT
Organism: Gryllus bimaculatus; assembly: GCA_017312745.1. Taxonomy (NCBI): domain Eukaryota; kingdom Metazoa; phylum Arthropoda; class Insecta; order Orthoptera; family Gryllidae; genus Gryllus; species Gryllus bimaculatus. Next base: position 2,051,246 of record BOPP01000174.1, read on the forward strand.
AGTGGCACTAAGCAACATTCAGTTACTACGGCAGAAGCGACGCGAACCCCAAAACAGAACGAAAACACGTCAGTCACCAAAGAGCGACATCTGTTCCGGGGCCCGGGAGGCCATGCGGTAACTGCGCAAACACGGTAAATCCGTAAAGAGATGCGGCAACGCTCTCCAGCGAGGCAAAAACAAGACCTCGAGCGGGAAGCAACGAACTGGAAACTATCGGTTTACCTTTGCTGGCAGCTGCCGTTATGCTGCGGAAGTGCGTACTCTCCAGTGATTTCCAGCTGCCGCGTATTGATGTACGTAGATGTAACGACGCAAACGTTTTTGTTTAATATCCAACGAACCAAAATTTATAAAAATATCCAAAAGTGCCGTCCGAGATGCTTAGTAGCTAAGTTGTTTTAATAACGTTTGGACCGTTTGAGGTGGCTGAAATGATGACACTGCTATGCCTGTGACTGGGAGAGCCTAGGGTTCGGCTGGGCAGATTTCAGCAGTTGTCTGGAAGATAATTTAGCTGATCCGGCTGCGCTGATCGGTAATTTTTCTGTGGTATCTCCGATCAACACCAGGCGAATGCCGGAACAGTACCTTATCAAATCTGCAACGGACAACGCGCGATCATCCCAGACATATGCAGAGGTCAGGTGGGGCCTGAGAGTTTAATGTAGTTTGTAATGTAGAAAATACTTTTCGCACCTTCTATTACTTTCTTGGCTACCACCTCTCTGTAGCATGGGCTGTCGTAGCCTCGGCATGCGGCAAGCAGAATCACGAAATTTATGTAAAATTAAATTAACTGATATTCTGTACAATTTAATGTCCGGGCCTTTCTATTTATTAATAGCAATTAACAGTATTAAAACTTGTACCCGCGTACAGTACTGGGTCTGTAATGATGTGACGTACGGCTTAGAGTTTGAGTTCGAAGTTGGGATCTGCTGTGGAAGCTATTTTCACTTTCAAAACATTATGTACGAGGAGTAGACGTAATAAAGCAGCTTAGTAAAAGATGAGTCGGCATATTCTTACCGTCATATAGTGCTGTGTCTCAAACGGCAAGCAGGCGACGAAGTGCAGATATTTTACATTAGATTTTTCTGTGCAGTAATGAAATACTGAATTACGACTACATGAATGTACATGAGATAAGTTGTGGTTTCTTTTTGTCTATGACGTTGCAATTAGTGAGATAGTTCATGACGAATGGGAGATTCGATCTCGAAACGCCATCACAGAACAACATCACGGCTCCCAACTCAACGACTTTTTTTTAATCAGGCCTATGCTAGACGTAGATGGCATAGACATTGAATTATACACGTTATATAAATTGGTGAAAACCATAACGGTATAAGTGTCATTTTAAAAATTTTGAGAAAAACGTGTTTATTTTAGGCTATATTTCAGTGGCAATGTACTACAGTGGCAAAGCACCAAAACTTTATAGTAATATTGACTTAAATGAATAGATATATCTGAATTTATAAAATGTCACTTATACTGTTCTAGTTTTCACCTATTCATATATGCATCTAGTCATTTTAATACTTTACATAGGATAGTAAATAGTTGATTTTTAATAATTTCTTAGTATTGAATAATTAATAGTGAATGATAATTTTTCTATTTGTTAGATAAGTGAAAGTGTTTGACGTGTTCTGGACATTCCGTAGTTGCCAGAGGGGAGGAAAATATATTGTTGATTGGTTTTTTTGATATCGCTGAGCTGGAGAATATATTGTCAGAGAGTACCGTAATTATTGAATTTTAAAACTTGTCGAAAGACATCATTGTGTAATTTTGCATGCCAAGAGTGTCCAACAATAGTGTATGCTCAAAATTTGTGATCGTGAATGAAAATTAATAAGTTGGATACTGATCTTCATTTGTATGTAATGAAAACACATCTCATACAGAGAATCGAATACAAATAAATAATGTTTGTTGCTTAAAAGTACTGTGTTATTTACGAGTAATGTATTGAAGAAAGATCTTTACTTTTTGGCTGAGATAAGCCGATTTACAGATTTAAGAGTTGTATATATTACGTATTAGATAGTGCCGACTGTGAATAAAGTTCTGAAAGACACAGAAGCGTTAAGACAAATATATTTTTTTAACTTTGATAGGGATGTTGTGAAATGACCTTTCGTGTTGACCTGGCACCGTCCACAGGTGGTGACGTGACAAGCCTGCGGTCTCACGTGGGGCTCATACGTCACATGGGGTTGCGCTAAACTCGTCGGATGTCGACAGAGGTGACGGTGTGGGGAATCGACTTTATGAGCTTGCAACATACGCAGGACAATGGTACGACTTCATCGATTTGTTGCTTACGTAATATTTTAGTTGTGAGTATTCATAACTGATTTCTCGGTATTGGAAAAAGAAAAACTATGACAGTCATGGTGCTGAAATATTAAAAAGTTTCTCAATCTCATGAGGCGCTTGGAACATTGTTTGCATTCGTAGATACTTCAGGATAAAACTAGTCAAGAGCACCCTTCATACTTCAAGATTACAAATTCGTTTCTAAGCAGAAAAAGTGAATTATGGATGGAGATGGGATGGGATGGGATGGGATTGTGTTGAAACGCAAATTGTGTCCCGTTCAATCATGTTCAATCCAACAATCATTGAATCCTCACAAAACTCCCCAACGTAGTAACTTCAGTTATCCAGGTCGGGCGTTTTAAAATTATAAATAGTAGTGCTACAGAATAACATAAACTTTCTCGTGCTGGTTTTCTAATTTCATTGGTCTAGACTAACATTTTGGTCGTGCTCCATCCTCTTAGCAGCTGCCATTTGTCGCCATTCATAGAATTTTTTTTTGTTTTGAAAATTTCTCATTTTTTCGGTTTCCTAATGGTAGAACTGAAATATTACTTCAAGAATATCATATTGTGTGAATACTCGTCCAATATGGAAATTTACTTTTAAATTTGGAGTCATTTTTAAGAAAATGGCGTTTAAGCATGACTGTAAATGTGACAGCTCTTTTTCACACAAAAAATTGAGCTTTCGACAAAACTTCATTTAAATGTATTTGAAGCACTACCACTCACAAATGTAATAACGTGTACAAATTACTGGAAATGCGCATATTATCGGCGTGAGCAATACATATTTTTTCGTATTTAAAAAAAACACAAGAATTATTTCATTTTTCCACATATTCTCGTACTGTGCGTATCGTCTATATTTTCATAGTCGGTGAGTCAGAAACAACATAGCTGATGTTATGCGATAGAAACGCCTCATGAAATATTTCGTGTTCACGGGTTGCATTATGAAACAGCAACATTTGTGAAATTCTCGTTGTGTTATTACAATATTCATGAAGACCATTTCTGTAAAGTTATTTAAAGTATTGCAGTGTTTTAATAGTGCGTTTTAGTCGTCGTTATTGAGCACTGTACGTGATTCGTTTTGGAAAACAATGTTGTGGGCTTGTTTTCTTCAACAGTTTTGCTGCTGCACGCCACTAATTGCTTCTCATTTGGAAAGGAGACTATCATCAGAATGACCTTGAACAGGATACTAAACTTAACTACATAAAATTTTTCAGTTATGCCGGAATAATATGTGTAGAATTATAAATATTAACCTTTCATACATACAATATATTATGGATTTTAATAACAGGAATTGATATGGATTATATTAACAAGTTATAAGGATAAGATCGGAATCGCTAGTTCGTTTGTCATTCAACATATCTTTTTTATTTTTTTGCTGACACATTATGGCTCATTATTGCCATCGATATGGAGCTCGAAATACACTGCTTAAATTTCCTGGATGGAGAGGATCGAAATTACGAGGGATATTCGAAAACAGTTGAATGATGGTGCATGTTCTCTTATGGGGGAATTATGGGAGGAAATATGAAAAGACAAACTCGAGTCAACTGAACTAGTTAATAAGTAAATATGGATCATTAAAATTAAATAAGAAATTAAATCATGTATGTACCATAGGCGTTAACTAGTTCATGAACGATGAGCCTCGGGCCAAAGGCCCTTGGGCTTTTAGTCAAGGGTCGATCATTAGAATACTTATAAAGCCCTTGGTCATAAATAACTCTCATTACACCTTTGCCAGTACCCTAATGAAGAGAGTGATTCAAAGACCCACCTGCACCGCTGCACTAGATGAAGAGTGGGCGGAATCTGCCTCTGACTCGAAGGCGAATGTCTGTGCCAGGGCGAATGGCAACGCCATCACCATCACCATCACTATGGTCATCACCAGCGGCAGCGACAGCACTGCAACAGGACAAATACATTCAGCTGCCATTGAGTACTGGCGAACTTGGGACCACGCCTATGATAACTAGCCAACAATCCAGAACCCCGAACAACATAGGACATCGATCTCGGATGCGGCTCCCGGCCATATGTCAATGTGATATTTTTGGTCTTTATGTCTTTTGTGACTTCTTTATCCCGTCGGATTTCTAGACGCTGCTCCCGCTCGGCTTAGTACGATGTTAGCGGAATACATGGTTGTACGTAGGAAGTTTCAGCTGTAGCCCGGAAGCTCGTTCTGAACCTAATCTGGCGACACCGTCCCCACGCACGAACTAATAGGTACACATACTGAATTGATTGATTAGTTATTCATTTTGCGTAGGCATTACAACTGTTGAGTAGAATATTATTCATTTTACATTTTCGTTGTACCGTTTGTTTGGTATACGCTCTCTCATAAATTACAAAAATTATATTAATTTTACTACTGCAATACACTTGAATGGTTTAAATTTCATACAAAAACCAGTCGTAAAATTCCGGTAATGTCAGGTTTCCGGGCATGTCAGTTGCTATAGTACTTTTTCTCATTAGTCTAGTAAATTAATGCTTGAAGAAGCGGTGTTTTTCCCCGGCTAGATGTTGAGATCCAGTGCCTACATACACGTCAGCATGCGAGGAAATTAACTTCTCCAGTGAAACACGCCTTCATTCGGGACAATTTCTAAGTTCCGGATTGGTCTCCTGACGTGTGGAGAATAAGTCAACAAAGGGAGACCGTGTGTGGTTCGTCATCCATTTGCTTCCGCCTGGTATTGATCGGAGACACCTACTGGTCAGAACGGCCGACCGCTACAATTGTCCTCCTGATAGGGGCTAGCTATCTAGGTAGAATCGAAAATCTGCCACTGTCTGGGCTCGAACCCTAGGACCTCCCGATCAGAGACGATGCCAAAGCTGACTCAGAGCTGAACTCGACTGGTTCTTTTTTTTTATCGTGATTGCATTGAAGAAAATTATGGGTGCCCTTGAGAGCGTACTAATTGAACTGATAAATCCTAATCCGCTTTCAACGCGCGCAGAATAGACAAACAGGCCAAGCAAGCTGGAAATGAGTTGTGCATCGAAGAAGCTGAAGACGCAGGACACGAAAAATAACAAAACACGTGTATTCAAAACACAGGAAATAATAGTAATATCAGTTTTCCTAACCAAATAGAAAATAATCAAGCATATCCGTAATTTTTGACAATTCATGTATGGTCGGAATTTGCATATTTCGTTGCAGTGTCTGCTTATCTATTCTCTGAAGTTAAAGTATGTTAAGTTATTTGAAATTAATTTTTTTCTAAATTACCGAAAAGGAAGCCTCATTCTGTCAACTGCTTATAGACCTATCGCACAAATATGACGCGGATATTTGAAATCACATAGAAACCACATAGAATATTAATGGGTTAGAGAACTCGTGCTTGACAATGTCAGGTGGAATACCTTTGATTAGAAAGTGACTGGATATTTTACAGAAGACTTCAAAAAGACATATCTCTAGTTGAAATTGCGAAATCCATACCCAGCCATTTGTGGTATCATTAGTACATGATCTTAAAAATGAACACATTCTACCAAGTTATTATATAATTTACAGTATAATATATTCTGATGAATAAAACATTATGAAATAATGTAAGAATTGTTTCATTACATACATTTATGTCAGTTCCAACATGAAAGTGAGAATATGGAACCTTAAGAAAAAGGTTTGGAATAAGTTTTAAGTTGCTAAAGTTCACAACCTGAGTGGAGTGAAAGGGTGCAAGATAAAAGAAAAAATACAAAATACGGACATCAGGTGATAATTAAATATATTCTCTCTTTGCGAAGAAGTAGAACAATATAGAATTCACAAGAAAGAGCATGTTATTGGGATGAACGAGATTCGCTGTTCAAAAGTATTATGACGTACAAGTGGAAGAAGAAATGTTGACAGACCTAATAGCCGGTAGATACTATTAAGAGGTCGGATCAAGCTAATTCCAGAAGTGAAGACGACGATATTATTTTATTGAGAATACTCCGTGAAGCTTTAAGACCTTTCATTCCACAACATTATTTTTTCTCCACAAACATCTTTGTCCCAACTATAATCATAAAAGGAATAAGAAAGAAGACCCTTTCGCACAATAATTTCGCTTTTAAGTTATGTTTAAATGGTGTTAGCAGATAATACCGGTCAAATCTAGTTTTTTCTCTCTTATGCATGGATAATTCTACTAGAATAACTTAAGAAGTATTAGAATTCATAAAATGGCTTTGCTGAAATTAATAATTTTTAGGTTTGTTACTGATATTGGTTTTTGTTAGAAACATCTACGTGAATGTAACATCTATTCATACAAATATGAGACAACATCATGGGTATGTCACTACAGGAGTGCAGTGTACGACTGAAAATGTGTGTACTCGTCGGAATACGTAATGTCTATGAACGTGTTGCATCATATCAGGCATGCGATAACATCTGCATTGATCCTTGAAATTGAATGCGTGTTCAAGAGATGGGGATCGTGAGTAAGCGACTGCAAAGTTCAAAGTATGTGAATACTTGTGTAGATTTGAAAGGCTGACAATAATATTAAGAGAAGAACGAAATTTGGAAGTACCGGATCTGTAAAATTCAGTTTTCTACGAACACAATTTTTTGGTTAAGTGGAATATATTTTTCTTCTCTGTTGCGAATTGGCAAGTGTGATTGCAGTATTAAGAAAACGTCCATTGTGAGCGCTGGCGTCTCTGTGTTGTAATAATCAAGGTACCGAAAATTATGAAGATAATGTAGTTTTCAGGATTTCGAAACTGTGTTGAAGTTAACAGCATGCGCCAAACAAAACAATCGAAAAGCGTTGCAGACCAACTGTGTGTATAGTTAAGGATATTTTTGAAGTTTTCTTAAAATACATCGGCTACTGTATACTAAATTCTGTGTGTAAAACTCAATGGGCGATTAGGTTATATCCTTCTAAATAGATTCATTGCCCACAATGTCCAATTTTCAATTTTAATTATTTTATTTTCAAACCCCGAATTTTGATCTAGTAGTGGCTACTTGAAAAAGAAGTTTGGCAATCTTCAGATGCCGTACTTGCTGATGACTCAATATTCTACTCCCTGAACTTTCTTGAAACAATTGGATGTCATAAAAATGTTAGTTTATACCATATTATTATAATAGATATTAATAATTAATAGTTATAATAGATATTAATAAGATGTTTATTCTTTATACTTAAAGAGGGGGTAATAAATAAATTATTATTTTTCTATTAGCTGGAAGGCATAAGCTCTATATTCTGAGAGTTTGAAGCAAGTTGGACGTCTCGAATTCTTATTTTTCAAATTTTGTTTGATGAGACCACTAAACGTTGTTACCTAAAATATTTCACAATGACTATTACTTCTTAAGAAAGAAAGCGATTCCTTCTACTCCTGAAATGTGCAGTTTCAATAGTGTATCAGTATTGAATCCATGACGGTGTAAATGATGCTCAAAATGAAAAAAATGTTATCTTTGGTAACTTTACTATACTAAGGCTATACTGAAAACAACAAATACCGTTCTTTGACGAATACTAATTTTAGATGAATTGGTTTTATTTACAGTAATACATATTATGCGCTTTTAGACACATACTTAAGACTCGTGACTTCTCAAAACAAAAGTTCGATAGGGTAGTCGGTGGCAAAAGGACAATCCCATTGCTGTAATGAAATTAAAGTTTCTGATTCTTTCCAATACTCTGGACCATAGTCCATACTCCTTACACAATAATCGACAAAACACTACCCGTCTGTCACTCAGCCATTTGACACAAATGAGGTGTCTTTCGACGCATTTCAATATCCTGATGTAAAAATGATCGTTATTTTACGGCTCCATCACGAAGATTTTAGTAATTTATCCAAAAAATTTATTTTTGAACAACTAAGAGGCGTTTCGGGTTACTATGGTACCGACATAGCTGATATAGCTCATTCGATTCTCTCCACATGACAAATTGATTGGCAAGTATTTAGCCGTTTCCCTCTTGTACAACCTGGAAGAATTATAGAAAACCGCTTGTTTTGTATTTCAGTGCACCTACTAGTAAATTTGCGAAATATTTGGAATTACTGGATTCTCTTTCTGGCATTTACATGAATCGTTACGATTAGTTCATCAGGTTGATGCTAAATAAATAAAATTTCATAATGAAACAAATACTTAAACAGGTATTTTTATCGATATTTGTTCTTGTAACTTTCTATGCCCGAAAATTAACGAATGGGGGCAACTGTAATATGTTTAAAATTTATTTTTATAATGAACTTGTAAAGCACAAATAAAACTTTTAAACATGAAAATACCCGTCGGAGACGCTTCTCCAAACCAGTATAATATCATGTAAGAATATAATAGACAGCAAAATGTTTTGCTTACTTCCTATTACTTGGTCTACAGAACGACATTGAATCGGATGTGGATTTGGATATAGAACAATAAAGTTATTAAATTCCTTCGTCCTAGAGAGTGAATTGATACTGGGCTATCTGACGAGATTGTAATGTCATGACCCAAACCGTTCTTGTTGTTCATGAGTGCAATACTGTATCACAGAATATTTTTACTTATGAATTTCCTAATTAATTTTTTATTGCTTATTAATGGCAAACACTGGCCAATCAGTCTTCTGAATTTGGCACTGATCTATTTTCAAACTCCCCAAAATACTTTTCTGACCTTCATGCTTGCCGAAGTGTGCCATAAATAGCCAGGAAGGGTAGGGAGAAAGATGTGAGTTAAGAGAAAACAGGATCAAGGGCATATAAATTTAAGGAAAGCATAACTGAGTTGAGAAATGAAAAGTGACTTCATGTCCATCTGCAACTCGTTTCGCACACATTCTACACATTGCTCTTATAATATTAAACTAGATGGCTCGTTTGCAACAATGCAGAACCGAACTATCTTCTTACTTCTTTATCTTATTTTTTCGTACGTTTTCTGCGCGCAACCCAACTTTCTGCGCTTATCATTTTACATATTTCATGTGACGTCGCCGTCCACAAAAACAGAAACTTCCTGTTTTTAGGTTCTTTCATGCTTTTTCTCTTAAAAATTACGAGTATTGCTACTGCGAATTCGTTTGTAAGAGCAGCCCCCTTCCTATGCTCGAAAGAAAACAAACAAGTGAATAAATAATTCGAGAACGCGAAAGTTTTCAAACATATCTAGGCAGATTATAGAGAAACCTCAAGGTTAAATATTGCTTCCGTGGGAAGCTCTAATGCGGACTTACGCGAAGGAAGGCTCAAGATAAATGAAACGCAAAACGAATGTGATTTAAAATGAAGTATTCGCCTCAAGAGACACTTGCATCTCATTTAACAGTTGATAATTCCTGTAATTCCAAAAAAATGAATACTTATAACTATCAATCGGAGGTGTATATACTTGGTACGTTTTTATTTCGAAGACCTTCCCAATCACCAATTGCAGAACGTTTCTGTACTTTGGAGCGAAAATTCAGCATAGGTCATGTAATATTTTCTACAACATTTCATGAATAGTAATGTTGGATTTGGCACCAAAATGTTCTAGCTTTCCAGATCAGAGGTTCCCAACGGGATTGGGATCTACCTTCAGTTGGGGCTCAGTGATATTTTAAAAGGGGCAGTGGTGAAGAAGTCGATAGGAGGTTTGATAGCCGAATGTGCAGCGGCGACTGATCGGTATAATCTAGAGCAAGTTCAAATTATTTGCAAAAATTAGTATTAAAGTTGATAATTGTTTGCTTTCTGATATTATTATTTATTATAAATTTTCATCTAATCATAAAAATTGCTCTTTTTGGAATTTTGTGTAATTAAAATCAATTTTTGTACAATTTAAACTTCTCATTTTATTTATGAAAATGTCTTTATAATTGTTAAACTAAAAATTATGATAGTACAAAAATAATTAAATAATCTAATACGTTCCCAACACTTTTGTTCTTATTCTTCTTGGTTTTAGTCATTATTAATAGTAATATTTACGTGGTATTACTTGTATTATTGTATTACTATTTTGTGTGTACTGTACTTGAATTATTGTAATGTATGCGGTAAATTGTAGAGAAACGTTGTAGCAAGAAAATTGAAGAATAAATTGTTTGTAAATAATTGGTTTAAAATGTTAATTATTAAACACAGACCAATTTGGAATTATAGATAAACACGTTGATTTAAAATATTATAGTAAAAGTGGTCGATAAAAGAAAAAGGTTGGGAATCCCTGCTCGAAAAATAAATGAACGATAAATTAACATTCAACTAGAGGGATTTATGTTACTTCATATACTTATCTTATCTACCTATCTTCTGAAAATTATAACGGGCTACCCCATTTCGCTTCATATGAAGCTATCAGAAGGTTAGGATATCGATTTAGCGAAATGCTCCCGTCCATCATGGCACAAATCCCACATCATAAAACATTCCATGTCATGAAAAAATTTCCCACACATTCATAAGAGGAGTAGAGATTCATTGCTGATGAAAAGAAAAGAGTGCACACGGCAGCTCTATTTTCGAGAAAGGCTTCCAATTCAGATCGCGTAAGTTTATCTTTAGGGCCTCTGCCACTTGAATTATACTTATTGGTATTTGGAGGCGAATCTATACTATATGTTTCCCTAAGTCGTCAACAAATAGCAAATTAATTTTATAGAAGCACGTTATTGTAGCAGATAGAGCATATGTTGCACTACTTTTCCACATAAAGACCGTTAGAAGTCAGAACTGAGACATTTATCATAGTGTGGGATCAACGTACAAATTGTGTACCCTGCGTTGAAGAAGTCTGTTGCCTACGATACGTATCAATGGTTGACAGTCACCGTCATTATGAATCAAGTATGCGTCATTGTGATACATGCAATGGTATCAGAACAGGATTTTCTGGACGTTCGTCAATTTAGCGAAACGAAGTATTAAAAATACTAGAAATTAATTTAAAAATTATCGCTTTTGTGTTGCTGAATTTTTACCCCAAAATAATTGTTCCTCTTCATTTATATCGATATTCAATGTCTACTAACTTGATATAAAGTTAGCTCGACAATTACAAGAAAATCTAGATATTACAGAGAAAAAAAACAACATAGACAATTGTCCGTTTTTTGTTAATAATTAGTCGTCAAAAGTATATTGTTGCTCTTCAACTAATACCGGAAATGCGATTTCCCCTACCTTGATGACAAGTTAGTTTGACAATTGCAAAGAAACCAAAATTCTACTGAGGTAAATACAAAATAATTTTGCTCCTTAACTGGACTGTTAGTATTGGTAAATTTGTTTTAGTTATGAAAGATAATGATAGTTACAATAACAGTAATAATAGTAACAGTAAAACAGAGGTTTTTTATGAATACGTGTGTTAATGTTTTATAGAGCTAGCCTAACGGCTAAATGGCCATGGCATTAACAATACATTTACATGTTAAACAGTTTTCAATGAAAAATCGACTACGCTTTGATCATCAATAAATCGCAAATATTAGTGATTTTACGGAATTTAAAATGATGAATTTACAGAACCCCGCCGAACGGGATGGCTCAGGTGGCTAAGAGCGGTGGCTCAGCGCTTCGGTGCGGGTTCGAGTCCAGCCTTGGGCATGATTGTTTGTACCTTGTCTCTCGTGTATATGTTGTCGCGGAGAGCCTAACGTTCTGCCGACCCCAGATCAGAGGAGAGTCCGCAAGTGAGTTAGTGTCAAGTGGATGGTCGAAAATACGTCCCGTCGGACGTACAGGGTAATCGGCTTTCGCCTGGAAAAAGCCATAGGAAAAACAAATTACCGATCCCGGAGATCTGCAAGGTAGATTTGCGGGCCTCATCAGAGTTCACGGCTCGACAGTGTAAGGCGGCCCGCCGGAATCGAGAGCAAGCTTGCGATGGGCGTTCCGCCGAAAGCGCCTTCGCCACCGCCGTCACCGTCAAATGCCTCCTCGTGGGAGCGGAACGTAAACAATTGCTATCCCCCTGCCCCCCTCCCCTTCTCATCACATACCGCCCCTCCCACCCTCACCCACGACCCGTTTGTACCAATGACCTTCCTCCCGCAGTCGGCGCATTCGCAGCTGCAGTCTGAAGGCTCCGATAGAGACGAAGCTGTGCTGCAGTCGCGAAGGACATTTCGAACGCATGGGGGAATTTGCGTCACAGTTCAGAAGTATTCGAGGTAATAAAATACAGTAAGGAAGTGTGAATGAAATAGAAATGAAAAATAAAGAGAGTGTCGCTTCTCTTTGCTACTGAGCGAATCACAAAAATGTCATTTAATTAATAAAAAATAACTATAAAAAGAGCTAACTACAATAGTAAGTTTTTTCTCGGTTTTAACGTGATTTTTACACACCTTTCTTACACTTTTTACACACAATAATTATCAAACTACAATAGTAATTTTTCTGTGTTTGTGATTTTTATACACCTTTGTTTACACTTTGTACACACAAACAGAAAAAGTCATTTTTTCTCGAAACGAACTTCGGTTGGGATCTGCCTTCATTACTCTAAGTGCATCAATGCTCCTCCAGACAGAGGCTAAATTCGACCTAGCTGAAGCCGAAATTTCGCCTCCATCAGGACTCGAACCCTAAGATCTCCTGGTAAGAGATAGCGCTGTAGTGATAAGGGTTGTGCTCAGTGAGACATCTCAGTCGGTTTCGGGATTGTGACTTGTAATGGTATCCCTCTTTTTCCTTATCGTACAATTTCGTAAAAAAAGGAACCTATTCCCTTTTCCACATTATCATGCAGTATTTCTTCAATGACCGTTATTTTTTAAAGTTCAGTTATGACTCTTTCGATGAATAATTTTAATGTATCAAATTTTATATTTTGTGTTTAACTTTTAACACTGATTGTCATCAAATTGTGTTTTCAAAATATTGATGTTTATCTTTCAGAATAGGTATATTAGTTTAGAAATTTGATTCGATATTTTGCAATTCATCGAGACTATACTCCCTTTCTTTACACTATTGTTTCAACGACACTGTTTGTCACATGAAATCTGCAAACAATGAGATGCCTAGTGAACTCATCGACAATCTTACAAGCAGATGTAATTGTTCTGACTATTACTACATTACTGAAGTTTAATTAAATGTGTGCTTTTTGAAGCACTGTTGACAAGAAATGACTTTCCCGTGCGTTACAAATCCATCAAATCAGCTTTTTCAATGTCGGATAAGAGCGCTATTATTCTTTAAATTTTCGGCCTTGTACATTACTGCGAACTAAAGAAAAGATTTCTTCTTCTTTTTCTTCTTTTTCTTGCCGTTATTGTAACCGCTACTTCGATCTTCCGGCACCTAATTTTCTTCTACAGTATTCTATACTCTTCCAGGAATCAGAAGGTAATTTCCACTTCTCATTTATCTTTCTGATCTGGTCATTCCATCCTGGTCTTGGTCTGCCTCGTCTTCTTCTTTCGCTTGGTTGCCATTCTAAGGATCTTTTAGGGAGTCTTCTGTCGTCCATTCGCTGTACTTGTTCAAACCAAGCGAGTTTTTTTCAATTTCCTCTATGATATCATGTTACAGATTCATTATTTCCTTAACCTGTTCATTTGTTATTCTTTCCCTTCAAGATATTGCTGCAGCTCTTCGGAGGAAATCCATTTCCAGGCCTCTCAATTTTCTTTTCTGCTGTTTTGGAAGCTGCCATATTTCTGTTCCATAAAATGTAACTCTTTCAATCATACATTTATGTATTCTAATTTTCGTTTCCTTGCTTATATTTAGATCCCCTGTCACTGGATTCAGGTTTCATATTTTTTTCTTCCTTTAATGAGTCGGGTTTCACTTTCCTTTCCGTAAAAAAAACTGTTTCCCTATTGTTGTTGCCAAGTACTTTATGTCCTCTGTTGTTCTTATTATTTCTCCAGTATCCACGGTCAATACGTCATGTGTACCTTCTAGAGTCTAGTATACGGGTTTTTTCTCGGTTGAGGCTTTGTCCCCATTTCTTATAATCTTCTTTTATCTTCCTAGTCATATGTTCAATTCTGTTCTTGCGCCATCAGCACCTGATCTATCAGCGAACTGTAGGGTATAGGGTGTTTTATTGTCATGAAATGATATTCCCATCCCGTACCTGTAACACCGCATTAACATGTATTTTAAAGAGGGTAGGTTAAGAAAAGCTTTCTATACATTAAAAATCTACAAGTAACAGTTTCTATTAATTAAACCTAATATCGAACTATTTCCTCTAAACCCTATAATGTGTGTTGTCTCCAACGACATTTAGTAGTTCCAGTGATGTACGTATTGTTTACTTTGGATTTGCCTGTAGCCCAAGAAACAGTAACGATTACTTTGCTAACGAAACATCAGTTTTACCTCCGAACAGTACTATAGTACAGGCTTCTAGATTGCTTCAGGCACATCTCAACAAATTACAAACATAAATTACAAACACAAACAGGCTTAATACTTGACAAATAAGAGTAAATGAAAATAAATCAATTCATATTACTTTCATCATGAAAATATTAATTTGTTGTTCAGTAAAAAAACACAACAGAACTAACCCACCCCCACATTCAGTGAGATATTAGGTGTTCATGACATGAAGAAACATGTATAAACGAAAAGAAATCCAGTTAAAATAATAAGAAATATTGGTTCTTTGGGAGAATATAAGGATTATGATTAGTCATTAGTTTTCTCATTAATAAACCATTCATAATGTCTTTTTAGACCTATTGCATTCGGTCTATGACACCAGTAGCAAATCCAATATCCAAATCATGAAAAGATTTCAGTGTAAAGAATTAAGAAATATTGTCAGTGACCTTTGATTCGTTCGAAACGATGTGATTGACAGTGATACAAGTATTACAAGGCCAACACTTGATGAATTATATAATCGAGGAAACTCACTCGGAGGGTAAGAGATCAGGAAGAAGAACATTAGCAGAATAGTTGAATAAACTTTGTTTGTGTGACACATCAGATCCAGTAGAATATAAATAGTTCACGAGTATTTATGTGCAGTAAACGTAGCCGAGTAATCTAGGACGTAATTTGAGGCACAAACGAAATCAACAGCCAGAAAAGAAGTAGACGTCTCGGTGTATGGACGAAAGTTCGACGTCTTCAAGTATAGACAAAAGGTATACTACGTGTTGCAGTGAAGAAGAAAGTTAAACGTCTCGGAGTACAGACGAAAGATATATATGTTGAAACACCGAAGAAAATTAGATATCTAGGAGAACTGACGAAAGTTTGACCTCTTGGAGTGCAGACGAGAGGTGTACGTTTTGTATACGGAATGTTGTGTTGAAAGGGCATTTGGTATTATGTTTTTTAGTTACAAATTGTTATGTAAAGTTTCTATTGTCATTATTATTAGGATGGTAAAGAAATGTTTCTTTTTGATTTTTAATGATTGAGATTACGGGCGCGTCAAATAATATGGCCATTAGTTCCGTAAGTGTAGTGCATGTTCTTGCACGGGATGTGGACGTGGTTCTCCCCTCTGGGTCAAATTCGGCGCCGACCTACCGTCGGTTTTCCCCCAACCAGGTATCTCCCACCCCCTTCGGGACATGTTCCTAGTTCCCGATTGGTCTCAGGCAATGTGTAGTAGTGTAGTGCATGTTAGTGCAAGTGTGTGTGTGTAAGGGTGAGGATAGGACGAGGAAGAGGTAGGAAAGATCGTGCGCGGTCTGTGGCCCGTTTGTTAGGATACTGCGGCATTCGCCTGGTGGTGATGGGAGAAACCACGAAAAACTACCGATCAGAGCAGCAGGCCGCTAGAATTCTCTTCCAGCGTTTTAAATTTAATAATTCAATAAGTCACCATATTTTAAATCTACGGTATATGCCGTAGAATCATCAGGCCCCATAACAAATAACTGAATATTTCAATTTTTCTCCCCAGGAATGTAATTTATTAAATGCAAAAATAAGAATCATCACAATATCGAGCTCATTTTAATGTATTTTAAACACGGCAGAGTGCGTACAGCAATCGACTGCTGAACGACTACTGAACCTCTGCGCATGCGCAAACTCGAAATCCAACTCCAATTGATAGCGGGACCCGCTAATCCGTCAGATTTATGGAGCGGCTTCTGTTGTATGCTAATCGATCTCCCGGTCATGGTATATTGAATTTGTTTCCAACTCTGATGACAGAGTTTGCTGCGAACAGTATGTTCCCATGACGCAACATGATGTGGATGGCATTGTATATATTATATAATTATGTAATTTATTGACATAGTAATTATATAATAATATTCTAATAAATGCAGATCAGTGGTTACTGAGTAGCTGTAGTCGAACGTGTGCGAATGAAGAGAATGTATTATGGAAATGTAGCGTACTCTCCGACAGCTCACAATCAGTTAGTTAGTTACTTCTTCGATTTCGACTTAAACATTTGTGCAAACTTTCTTTTCCGACTTCACTTGCTATTCATACCGATATTGCTGTTCGCTAGGCCATGCTTAAACTCCATAATAAAAGTGTTGAATCTTGTTGAGATGATTAGACTAGGAAATAAAGATTATAATTAGCCAAGTTCATAACCAAGTTTGAAAATTATATCACTAAAGAACAGTCATTTTAATGCTCTAATGCTGAAATAGTCAATTTTAGGAACAAATTCGTAGCATTCACAATGTAACCTCCAATTTTTTTTCAAAAATTCTTCCAGAATATTTGCATTCTTAAGGGATTCGTCTAAATACGTAGTGCCCATCAGTGTCATTGAGAGGAGCGAAATGAGCTATTGATCGCTCCTCCACGCGCCTTCAAAACCTCGGAAAACGCTTTTTAGGTACTCGAAACCTCAAAACGATTTTAGAGAATTGTACTGGAATCTTTGAAAGGTTTCGAAGATAAATGACAGTTTCCCACGAGCAGACCGAACGAGTCGAGTGGTAACTTGCTTGTTCCAAAGTGGTCTAGTAGGAGTCATTATGAGTGACACGCGGTCCTTTTTATTTATTTCAGCAAACAAAGATGCACCTACGCTGAAGCATTTGTCAGGAATTTCAATTTATAACATCAGAATATTTATAAAAACAATCAATTTGATTAACTAGAAATAAATTTGAAAGTAAATTACAATAAATGTCTACGTTATGATTTTCATTAATAACATAACAGATCATTTATAAAACAAATGGTTGCAGTAGATATGATGAAATGGTATTATGCAAGTGAATGAAACAAGATGGATTTATATATTAAGAACTTAAGATATAATTTTTAATCATTATCTTCAAGCTGGTTCTTTTTTATAATATCATGAACATTTTGGAAATATATTTTGATGAAACTGTATCGTAAAGTGTTAAATACATCAAAAATGTTAGTTTTCAACTCAGTGTTCGTTGGGAAGTCATCGAATGTGACGAACACATAGATTATCCGTTTACTTCATAGCAATTAACATACACAAGTCAAATTGTCGTTATAAGTTCAAATAGAGTTTTGGGAACGAATTGTAACCAAATTCACAATATGAAATAAATTTACCCTAAAGTTTGCACTAACTTATACCATTAATTGTCATTATTAAGGAGCCACAAGAAATAATAATCAACATATTGACTTTAAACAAAGTTCCATTAATAAATATTGTAATAAAAAGAATGGGAACCAGCCGATCATTTGGAGGATGGGGGATCATACATTTCTGTAAAAAATTAACATATTTTTATTATATTGTATATTTTTGTAGGGTATATATGAAACTATATAACGTTATTTTTTTAATTATTACTGAAATCAACCATAAATCAATATGTAAATAAATTCTGGCAAATAAGGAAAGGTAACAAACGTTTTTTCTGGGCCCTACAGGCGAAGGCATGGGGGCTTTGCCATACGTATACTGAATGCGACACTGTACAAAGATAAAATAATAATAATAATAATAA
>BOPP01000174.1:2072783-2091003 GCA_017312745.1 Gryllus bimaculatus
AACCTGCAGCAGTGGCCAAGTAGCCGCTGTCACAGCCGTCCCTTCTTAAAGTAATCTCCCTATACCGTAAGTGCAGTGAATTATATCACTGAAGGTGGAGGGTGTCTCCCCACCGAATCGTGATATCTGCCGCCGATCTATTGTTCATCTTGCGGGTTTTCCACGAACCATTTCCACGAACTTCCCCATCGACACATCGCCTGGTTTAGGACAAGCTCAAAGCTCCCAACTGGTTTTACGACATGTGTGGTGTAGGTGTATGTAAGTGCAAGTATGTGTGTGTCAGGGGTAGAGTTACCATACATCCTCTTTTCCCTGGACATGTCCTCTTTTTGAAGTAAGAAAAACTGTCCAGGTGTATTTTGCAAGAAAACACGAAATGTCCTCTTTTCTTTTATTCGAAAGGGGGTTCTACTTTTAAATGCAAACTAAACGTATGATGAACGAAGGATACTGCGTTTTGTTCACCTTTTTCGAGACTCCTGCATCGTAACATTTTATTCTTTTATAAAAATAATGATATTTAACTTAAATTATCTCACCTATCAACCACCAAAATCCAAAGACCATCTATATCTACATTTACACCCTTTTCACCACGAACTGCAACAGTTCTGCCATAAGCTGGTACAACTTATTGGATGGCGGTGCTTGTTTTAGATTGTGTGCTCTGTGGTGTTAATAACATTATGATAGCGTGTGGAGTTAATATTGCTTTGTGGTGTTTATATTTCAAACTGATTGCCAAAAAGAAAAGCCTTGTTTAAAGACGTTTTCAAAGCGTTTGTTGCAAAGTTCAAAGCAAAGTTTTAATTGTTGCGAGAGATTTCATTATCTACCAAGTACTAATGGTGTAAAAGAGAAAAAGACAGTGATGATAATGAAGTAGACCTTTTGAAAATTGACAAAGTAATGATTGAAGTATTTTCTTCGTCAGTACTAAATATTTTGTCTTGAAGAAAGATAAATTATTCTATTAAAACATTTTATAAGAAATGTCCTCTTTTTCCGCAATCGTAATATGGTAACCGTAGTCGGGGGAGAAGAGGGAGCTAGGATGGGGAAGGAAATATTGGGTTCGCGTTCCTTGTTCTAGTTGTTAGTGTACTGCTCCAGTATTCGCCTGGTTGATTGCAGAAATCATGTAAAATGACCAGTTTGAGCAGACTAACACTAGAATTATCTTCCACGCTGTCGTTGAAGTCGCACCAGATATGTAGTCCTTCATTGTCGAAACTCGAATTCTATGATATCTCGATCAACATTTCTGGAGGAGGTAACAGTGTTGCCTCTGAGCTCTTGCAGTCGGTGTTTCCAAATGTAAGTGAATTAGGGCTGACGTTTCACGAGATGTCGGAAAGCTGATTTTAACGAAAATATGTTCGTAAGGAGTTTTCAAAATTGTTCTAAAGAATCATCTGAGGGGACGATCCTAAATGCTTAAACTAGTAGTGTTCCATCATCACATACTTTCTTGTATTATACGAGTAATTCACCTAATATTGTTACAACTACTACTTTACTAACACTTCAACCATCTCTTGAAACATCACTCTTCATTAAACTAAGGACAAAAATCCATCTCCTCAATTGATGTTTGACTTCAAAAGTGAAATGGATAGTGAATGTGAAATAGTTATATTTAAACAGTTAAAGTGACAATGAATTCTTCAAATAATACTGTACGTCCTCCCTGTTTTAACTCTTGTTTTTAGTCTGACGTACAATTTCTACTATTTTACGATGTGACAACTATTAGTAATCCTGTCCAAGTGAAGCGTTACCTTCTCCAAACGGGCTCACTGGGAAATTGACCTATCGAGTGGTAGTGTCTAAAGGACCCGTGATAAACAAGTACTTACGACAGCCAGAGAGAGAGAGGGAAAGAGAGGAAGAGACAGAGAGACTGGGAGACAGAGAGACTGGGAGACAGAGAGACTGGGAGACAGACGGGGAGACAGAGACGGGGAGAGAGACAGACAGAGTATATGTGTGCGTGCGCCCCATCCGAAACAGTGATGAAGATAGGAGGGACAGTGGGATATGTAATGTGAGGGATGGGCAGCTTGCTAAGAGAACCAGTGTGGCTAAAAAGGCCTAAGGTCTGTTTGAAAATAATTATTAATTATTTTAATAATTATTAGTAATATATATTCTTCTTTGGTCCTACCTTCCATATACGGATGTTAGGTAACCCATTACCAGTTTTCTTGGGGTGAATTACTTAGTGAGTAGTGGGTGGTTACTTAATTAGGGTGGTTTCCCCTTACCTTCCCTGCGTTTTCGACCCAGGCTTCTTTAAAAGTCTACCTCCGACACGGGTCTGGGTACGTTATCGAGGAGGCACGCCTCGCGAGCAGTATCATGAATTGTAATTTGTTCTTTATTTCAACAATGTCTTTAATAGTAAACAAAAGTAGATCAAATTGTGTACTGTGGCACTTTCATATGTTTTCATTCTCGTGTAATAAACTAACATTAATGCAATATTAGTTGTTTTATTTAGTAATTCTTCAAAACAAACATTCGTATTTCTTTCTGGATTTTTCTTAAATATTTGTGTGTGTCAAAACACAATATTCATATATTAACCAGTCATCAATAAGTCATAATGTCCCCTGATGGGAGGCATGATTTTAAAAAAAATGCCTTGTTAAATATTTTTTTCTGCACTTTTCTCGGCTCTATGATACTATTATGTTTTAAAATATATGAAAAAAACTGAAAATTTAAAAAAATCCTGGATCCGAGAAGGTAAGGCTCATTCAGGTCATTCTCAGCAATCTAAATATTTAAAATGATGATGACGAACAGTTGAAACACTAAACAATGGAGGGTAGCAGACATTTGCGTCAGGGCGCTTGCCAAGAACATCAATCTTGTTTTCTTTCCTGGCCTCAGCAGTTCTCTAAATGTGATTGCTCTGAAATATGCAAGGCAAGGCAAGTCGGCTGGCCTTACGGAAGGGATTCTCCTTTGCCAGGGCTCGCGTGCCTCGCAGAGTGTTGACCTTTGGATCACAAACCATCGAGTCCACCCACGCTATCGAACCCGCTACTTTGCCTCGACTCCAAGTACTCACTTTCTGACTTGATTCCTTCGCAAAGCTGCGAGCAACTGCTGCCTTGAACGACGCAGTGTAACAGCAGGCTGTTGCGGTTGCTTCTCGTAATTCTGTAGCTTCTTAATACAATTTGTAAGTGGTTACTGTTATGGCTAGACTTGGCACGTGAATGTTTTACTATTTTTATGAAGATTATGAGTGCATTATGCATGTAAAAAATTCCGAATAAAAAAATACTATTTTTATTTGAATCTGCCATCCTTTTAATAGTTCATGAAATTTTTGTAAACTAAATTTGCTGTTAAAATTTATTTTCAAGCAAATTTATATTGCATATTGTCGAAATTAAACTGCATATTTTCGACCGTTTAGGTCCTATTTTACGCACATAAAATGTGAGATTTTAGATCCAAAAAATTTGATGATTAGCTATGAACCAAAACACTGAAATAGAATGACAAATCAGCTAATATATATTGAACTCCAACATAGAGAAAACAATATTAGAAATTCTAACTAATTGTATTATAATAGTAGGAATATCAGTAAAAAATGTTGTGAACGTCTCATACGCATGAAGAAATTATTTGAATGCTTATATAGTTGAACGTTTGATTTCTAAATCTGGTTTTCTTCATTTTGGCATATTATTAGCAATAGTGTGAACGACCGTATCAATCGATACAACTTCATTTACAAGATTTTCTGCACCTTTGCTATTCTGTTCGCGCTGGATGAAAAAACACTGACAACCTGTGAAAACGTCGTTGATCATACATAGCATCATGTCTCGGGGTGCTGAGGAAACGTAAGAGACAATGAAAAATGAATGAGAATATCGCCATTTTGGAGTCCGTATTTCAAATAATAGACTTTAAACCAAAAGATATCCAAAAATAAAAATTGAAGAAATATTAATTCTCCATTCAATTAAAAATAACTTTCGAATGAATTTAAAAATCCAATGAAGAGATAAAAGTGGTAGTTGTACAAAATTGTGTCCAAGCTACATGCCTCTGATCAGCTGTATATTTCTCGGAACTTTTTATGTAAATGACAGCACATAATAAATAAATAAGTTGTCCTTCTTGACAGTATTTTGATCTGAGATCTTAATAACAAAGTAGAAAATCATTTTCATTTCATGAAAAAGTCGTAAGTATGTACCAAATAAGCAATAACAGTAACTCGTAACCTAAGCTCATGCTAAATGAGACTCTAATAAATATTTTCATCCAGAACGCATGCTAACGCAGGGTGTGTCTCCCACCAAACTGCAGAATTAAGAAACAGCCTTTCAAGTTTGGTATGTGGATATCGGAGAAAAGTAATCATCGATTACACCATTGGTAAACCTCCTTAATGCTGGACAATGAGTATTCATAACATTTCCTGATACCTCAAAATACGCAAGTACCTGAAACTGCTTCAATAGAGTTTTACAATAGTTTGGCTTTTGTACTCCAAGTAGAAATTTCGGACATAAAAATGCAAGAATTTTAAAATGCTCCTGAATTGATTCTGAATTATTTTAATTCTAGCAAAGAAAAAATAGCAAAAAGCATCTTACATCTTCGTATTCAATATTCATGCATATTTTACAATTTCAAGAGTATTTTTAAATATTGAAGCTTGTTATCAAAGATCAGAACAAGAGACACGCAGGAAATTGTGCAGAAGAGGTAATGAAAAGAAAAACACGCTCTTCACATAAGTTACTTTTTTTTACGTGTTCCAAACCTTGCATTCTGAACTTACGGATAGATAAATGGCCTTGAGTGTAATAGGGTTGTATTAATGGTACCATAAAATAAAATAAAATATCTCGGCTCTGGAAAACATTTATGGAGATACCTGGATGGGAAAACCTATTAAACATTGCTATATGTCGGCACCAGATCTCACCATTCAACTAGGTAAGAAAACCGACACATCCCATGATAAAATAACGTGCTTTCGACTAATAACCATAAGAGTTGACGCGCCTGAAAATGCGAATAATCAATCACAGAAAGATAGGTAATTTTTCCGTCAAAGGAAATCATCAAATATTGACATTTCTCTGTTGTGCTTGGTAGTTATTTTTGGTCCATAATATGTAATGAAAACTTTCATCTGCCAAACGACATCTATTTATGCGTGCAGGTAGTACAGTTGCAAAGATATGAGCAAGAAAAATCTGAATGTTTATAAAATAATTGCTTACGATTCTACAAAACAATTATTACCCATGGACTGATTTTAAAGACGTTGAAAGGGACTTAAAAATGTATGTACTATATCAAGTTACTTTTATTTATACATAAGTTTAGATATAGATAACGTGCGCAAATGATTTTCTCTCCCATATGTCACATACAGTTTTCTGACTAATTAAATCTAAATCTAAGTTAGCAATTATGATATTGTTTTAATTAAATACGCGTTTGTAGTTTGAATTACTAAGTTGAACTAAAGAAATTTGTTTACTTAGTAGAATGTTCTATGATGTCTTTCTTTTTCTATTACATTTACAATAATATAATTCTGTCAGAACTTTGCGAGATTTAAAATTGCAAATAAGTTGTTCGTGAGCCCCGGACTGCTGCTATACGCCCTGTGACTTCTCATTATTCTGTTAGTAGTTGCGCCAACACATCATCCGCTTCTTTGCGTCCGCTCTCATTTTAAGTCGCGTCTCACGTAACTGCCTCTCCGAGTACTTCGGTCGATCTCGATACGGAAGGGGCCGGCAATCGATGGTTAGCTATCTCAAGGTTAGCGAAGGTTCTTCCATTGAGCAGAGAAGACACACGTTAAACTAACATGTTCTTCGAACTTTCCCGGAAGAAGGATACCAATGTCAATTTAAACGAGGCTAAAAGAACATTCGAAGATATTTATACCGGCCACGAAGACTCAGGAGGTTAGTGCAGTGAGGAACAAGTAATCTCTGTCCATTTTTGATTTTTCGTGTCAATTAACTTACAGGGAATTGCAGGATTTCTTATAGCATATAAAGCAAGTTGTTTGGCTTGAACTCCTCAGCAATGACGAATTGACGAAGTGATTGTAGGATAAACGTAAACTACCATCGTAATTTTTCATTTACTGTAGTCGAGTCGAGTTTTTTATTCCCTTTAGTTACTATCGTCAAGTCACGCCTTTCTAAATCTGACTTCTTTTCCTTTCTTCTTGGTTTTTAAAATACCATTATTATTGTATCACTATTGAGAAATTCAATATTTCACAGAAACATTTATTTTCTATTTTGTGCATATAAATATATCAGTCATAATTTAAAAAATAACTGAAGTTAACGATGAGTGAATATATAGTATACATTTGAAAAATAACTCAATTTAAAAGGAGGGAAAATAATTATTTGAGGTAGGATGGATTATATATGTGGTGATTTAGATTTGTATCGATTTGTGATATTAAACTTGAATAATATTGAATCTGTAATTTTGTAATGTATTTGTGACTGCAATAGTCGCTAAAAAACACGATGTTTATGCGACTTGAAATAAGTTAATTAATAAAACAAGATTCCGGCGTTTCCAATGTCACAAGAAATATGAAGTTTTTCAGCAAAGTTTGCTCGTTCTCTTAAGGAAACGTTATGAAATGGTTATTACGATGAAACTTTTTAGCTGTAATGAAATTCATAGTGTTAATAATGCATAATTGCAGGACTATTATTTAATTATGCGGTTATCAACTTCAAGCTAATACAGGGGGGGGTCAATTTGAAAGGTCTCAATGGAGACAACCATAACCATTAATACGGTTTGCGGGATATATTTTCATTACCCAAGTGATCCACACGTGACCCCATGTTGTTGATCTCAGTCGTTTGTCCGGCTGCTTTGATACGGGGGGATACAATCATTCGTCAAATAGGTCACATTAGGTCGAATATTCGTGATATATCACCAAACCACAGTGAAACACATTAGGATAATTTTGAAATTCTGAATTTTCTCGCGAAAAATCCCTTTAACCTGAATTTAATCTATTTTTACAATAAGGGGTTGTTGACCCCGGTAGACCGCGTGCGCACGAGGTTCTCGCCTGGCAGGATGCAAGGGACTTTCACGTTTGTCTAAGAACACTTCGCGGTGACCCACAGCAAATGACCCTTGGGCCGCCAATTGGGCAACCCTTTTCTAGTACAGGGTGCGCCAGAGAAACTTACTTATTTGAAAAAATTCCCGCGCGGTGAGTTGCGTTAAGGGCGAGAGGGGCGTATCTGGCGGGATGGGGGGAAGTTCCCAAGTTTTTTGCTCCTTTCCAGTCAGTGCCATCATGCTGTGGACTAGAGAGCACGGCCTTCGCAAGTCGAATCTGTCTTTTCTAACGTCGCCTCACTTGTGCTACGCAACGCTGCCTTCCCTGCTCGCTTTTGAAATTCCTCCTCACAGACTCGTTCCTGGCCGTAATTCAATTTCTGTCGTGACGTTAATTCATTTCGCGCGAGTGTGAAGTGTCGCTAAACCCAGAAATGGACTTCAACGACCCATCAGAAACCCCGGAAAATATTGAAAGAAGTGAAGGCAGTTCAGTTGTGCTTCTCCCCGACTTCGGCTTTCGCAAAACGCAGCTACTATGCGAATTTCTACACCACTGTTTTGACGAATTCTGCATGAAGACCTTCAATTTCATCCCTACAAACTGGCGGTGTGCAAGAATTAACTGAACGCATATTTTCTGCCCGTCAAAATGCATGTTGAAATGCTGGATTGACAAACCTGCCGAAGAACCGCGGTCGTTTTTTTCAGTGACGAGGCTCACTTCCTCATTTCCGGCTGCCTCAACAAGCAAAAACATGCTATTGTGTGGTTGTAAATCCGCGTGAGCTTCACCAGAATCACTAATGTGAGCGAGTTTACTGCTCTGGTGTGCGATCCGTAATGGGAATAATTGGTCCCTATTTTTTTGAAGAAAACGAACGCGCATACCAGTGTAATGGAGCTCGTTACAGTAACATGATCGAGGATTTTTTTCCTTCCAGACTCGAAGAAATGAACATTCAGAAGCGTGTGTTTCAGCAAGATGGAGCCACAGCACACACAGCACGAGACACAATGAATTTTGCGAACAAACATTTCCCCGACCGCTCACCATCTCTTCAGAGCGATCTCCAATGGCCGGCACCTCTCCAGATTTGGAACTCCATGCGATTTCTTTTTATGGGGTTATTTGAAATCCCTGCGTTTATGTCGAATCGACCACCGACCATAGCACACCTCAAAACAAACATTAACGCACGCCATTGCCAACATACCGATGATATTTGCTGCAAAAGAGTGGATACAATTCAAAAGATCACTTCATCAGTGTATGCGCAATGGAGGTCCCATTTATCGATGTCATTTACAAGACTGCCATGAAAAAAAAAGGGATTGTATCTCAAATAAAAAAAATTAAAACAATAACTGAATACTTTTGTTTTATTGACCTTTCAAATAAGTAAAGTTTCTCTGCGCACCCTTAGAAGAGAGATCGTGGAAAATATTCATTTCAAAGGATCTGTGAAATTCTCCTGATTGCGTCAAACTAATTTCTAATTTTAGGATTTCCTTCATTTTTAATTGTATTTTTCTCGCTCCCGCGCTCTTCCTCTCTTTTCTCTCTCTCTCTCTCTCTCTCTCTCTCTCTCTCTCTGAAATATCCTTTTACTTTTAATTGTTTTAATTTACAACATTTGTCATTTATTTTTACATTCTTTGCAAAGTGATGGTTTGGTTTAGAGCACATAATATCGAATCATATTGAAAGTATAGTAAGAAAATACTGGCATCTCCAATTTCTATTTATATCTTCAACATCGTCCCATTGCTATTAATGTTAACACAACTACCTCTTTTCCTTGAACTTGTAATTCCTTTTTCAACGTAGCAATGACTCAGGAAATTTTTACCTCTAGTCGATCTGAAAATAATATTGAAGTCTAGAATTACATGAAGTGGTATATCCGATGCAGCTGAGGGGTTTTGGGGTTTTCATCGAATATTGCCGCGTGTATGTGCTATCTAAATGCGTAATTCTGCTTTGATGAATAAAAAGCCTTATCATAGATCGTCTGTCAGTGCACTAGGGATCAACGCTTATCAGCTGGTAACACGGCAGGCGCGAACATCGTGCTCTAATGGGATACCTCAAAGAACATACACGAACATATCCTCCAACACCTTCTCCTCAGATAATGCGTATCTCTTATCTTACTCTGTTTTGCATGGATGGCACAGCAAGAGTGACATTGAGAATACTTTTGGGGAAACTACTAGGTATGTACTGATTAGGTATAAATCATGCACAGTTTTTCCACCCGCAAATTATGAGCCAATGCGTGTCAGGACGCCCGTATTTCAATACACCAAAAGACAAATAATAAGCATAATGTTATTGTTCACTGTGTACCGTGCATTAGTATCTTAAGGGAATAGTCTTGAAAGGAGGTGTCTCCATTGTGGATGAATATAACTTCCTTTAAAAATAAATTAATTCCACATTATTTTCGAAAATATTCTGGGGAAAGTTACTACGGCTAATACAATACCACTAATAGTCGCTTAGAGATTATTCAATGAATGTGGCTTTGGTTAGAAATATCTAATTTTATATTATGACCTGTCGATGGGAGGTTGCTTGTTGAGCCTACCTGTTGGAAGTGGGAAGGGGGCGGGGTTGCATGAACAAAAAACAAGCGAAATGGCAAGAAGAAATATTTAATTAAAACTCAGATGATATTGGTTATAAAGGAGAAAATGAAATTGGTCTACAGTTACAAAGCATTTCTTTACATGAGGCGTTTGCTCGGACAGGTATCAGGGTTATTGCAGCGCAGTGCTGATGTGCCAGGGTGAATTGAATTGAATTTAATTTATGCCAGATTTTACGTAGCGAGACTCAGGCCATGAGGCCTGCTCTTCCGTCTGATCACGCAAATTTCGCTATGCACCTTTCACCCACTAGCAGAGAAAGGAGGTATTTCTTGGGCGACGAACAGGCGATTTGAATTTAGTTTGGAGGCGTCATTTAGGTTTGAGGATCTTTTACGTGCAAGTAAATCTACTAACACGGGACAGCCGGCTTTACTTCCTCTCCAAAGGAAGGCGTACGAAGGACTTTTCGCCCTTAAAAATCCACGGCTTTGATCGGGTTTGGTCGGGTCCGTCGTCTCTCACTGTCGCTTGCCAGCTAATTTTCTTTCACGTTTCGGTACCTGTAACGGCGTAGCCCGACTCCATCCCGCGGTCAGTTTTCCCTCACCAACGCTTCCCAGCGAAACCCTTGTCTTTCTTCGTTAGCTGAGAAGGTATAACCCGAATCCATCCCGTTTCGTTCATCCGGTGTCTCGGAAGGAGTAAACATTTTAGTAGAGTTTGCATTAATAAGTAGCGTAAACAGATGGTCTCGCACCAGTCCAGAGAAAAATTCGAACACAGGTAAACATGGCTGAATCTTCGAAATTGGTTATGTCAAATAAGCGAGGTGACAAGATGTTCGTAATATGTTATTGCATGTTTTGTTTCCACAAACGTTTAAGCCGTGGTTTTAAATATTGACAGTGCTTTAAGAGGACAACCGAATGTTTGTTGAAAACCGGCAGAAGTGGATATATTACAATCAATCATAAGTAGCGTAACGAGATTTTTCTTTCTGGATTTTTCTTAAATTATTTGTTTGTGTGTCAAAACACAATATTAAATTTATTAACCAGTCATCATAAGTCATCAATGTCCCCTGATGGGAGGCTGAATTTTAAAAAAAAAATGCCTTGGTTAAATATTTTTTTCTGCACTTTTTCTCGGCTCTATGAATACTAATTTATGTTTAAAATATATGAAAAAAAACTGAAAAATTTAAAAAAATCCCTGGATTCCGAGAAAAGGTAAAGGCTCATTCAGGTTCCCCATTCTCAGCAATCTAAATATTTAAAATGGACTGAATGAACGTAAACAGTTGAAAACCACTAAACAATGGGAGGGTTAGCAAGAACATTTTCTTGGGGTCAGGGCGCTTGCCAAGAAATCAATCTGGGCTTTTTCTTTTCTGGCCTTCAAGCAGTTTTCTTCTAAATGTTTGACTTGCTCTGAATATGCCAAAGGGCAAGAGGCAAGTCGGCTGGCCCTGACGGAAGGGATTTCTCCCTTTGCCAGGGCCTTTGCGTGCCCTCGCGAGTGTTGACCCCTTCTGGATCACAAACCATCCGAGTCCACCCACGCTATCGAACCCGCTACTTTGGCGGCAACTCGACTTGCCAAGTACTCACTTCTGACTTGATTCCTTTCGCAAAGCTGGCGGCAACCTCGCTGCCTGAAACGAGCGCCAGTGTAAAACAGCAGGCTGTTGCGGCGTTGCCTTCTCGTTAATTCTGTAAGCTTTTTTAATGTCAATTTGTAACGTGGTTCACTCGTTATTCGACTAGAACTTGGCAACGTTAATGTTTTTTACTATTTTTTATGAAGATTATGAGTGCTATTATCAATGTAAAAAATTCTGAATAAAAAAAATACTATTTTATTTGAATCTGCATCCTTTTGAATAGTTCATGAAATTTTTGTAAACTAAATTTGCTGTTAAAGATTTATTTTCAAAGCAAATTTATATTGCTATATTGTCGAATATTACTGCATATTTTTCGACGCGTTAGGTCCTATTATTACCGCACCTAAAATGGAGATTTAGATACAAAAATTTGATGATTAGTTATGAAGCCAGATAAACTGAAATAGTGACTGAAATACGAATGACAAATCAGCTAATATATAATTGAACTCAACATAAAAGAAAAAATAATTAAGAAATCGTCTAACTAAATTGTATTATAATATAGGAATATCAGTAAAAAATTGTTGTGAATACGTCTCCATAACCGCATGAAGATTATTGAATGCTTATATCAGTTTAAACGTTTGATTTATAATCTGGTTTTCTTTCATTTTGGGCATATTATTATGCAATAGTGTGAACGACCGTATCAAATCGTATTCAACTTCATGTACAAGAAACCCCTTTTTTTTCTGCACCCTTTTGCTATTCTAATTACGCGCTGGATGAAAAGACACTGAACAACGCTGTGAAAACGTCGTTGATCATACATAGCATCATGTCTCGGGGTGCTGGAAAGGAAACTGAAGAGACAATGAAGATGGATTGAAATACCACGGCATTTTTGGAGTCCGTATTTTCAAATAATAGACTTTAAATGCAAAGATTGTCCAAAAATAAAATTGAAGAAATATGAATTATTCCATCAAATTAAAAATAACTTTCGAATGAATTTAAAAATCCAATGAAGAGATAAAAGATGATAGTGTCACAAAATTGTGTCCAAGCTACAATGCTCTGAGTCAGCTGTATACTTCTTCGAACTTTTATGTAATGAAGCACATAATATACTAAAATACCAGTTGTCCCCTTGACAGTAATTTTGAAATGCTGAGATCTTAATAAACAAAGGGTAGAAAATCATTTTCATTTCAATGAAAAAGTCGTAAGTAATGTACAAATAAAGCATAACAGTAAATCTAACCTAAGCTCATGCTAAATGAGACTCTAATAAATATTTTCATCAGAACGCATGTACGCAGGATGTGCTTCCACCAAACTGCAGAATTAAGAACAGCCTTTTCAGTTTTCGTATTGTGATATCGGAGAAAAAGTAATCATACGATTACATGGCACCATTGGTAAACCTCCTTAATGCTGGACAATGAGTATTAAATAACATTTCCCTGAATACCTCAAATACGCAGTACCTGCAAACTGTCAATAGAGTTTTTTACCAATCTAGTTTTGCTTTTGTACTTCCAAGTCAGAAATTTCGGACATAAAAATGCAAGAATTTTAAAATGCCTGCCTGAATTGAATTCTGAATTATTTTTATTTCTGGCAAAGGAAAAAAATAGCAAAAAGCCATCTTACATCTTCGTATCTCAATAATTCAATGCATATTTACAATTTCAGAGTATTTTTAATTATTGGAAGCTTGTTATCAAAGGATCAAAACAAGAGAGACCACCAGTAAATTGGTCGCATGAAGAGGTAATGAAAGAGAAAACACGTTCTCTCACAATAAATTACTTTTTTAGTGTCCAAACCTTGCATTCCTGAAACTTACGGATAGATAGAAAAGGCCTTGACTGTAATTAGGGTGTAATAATGGTACCATAATAATAAAATAAAATCTCGGCTTCTGGAAAACATTTATGGAGATACCTGGATGGGAAAACCTATTAAACATAGCCTTAATGTCGGCATACCGGAATCTCAAACCAAAAACCGACACCATCCCATGATAAATAAACGTTGCTTTCGACTATAACCATCAAGAGTTAGACGCGCTGAAAATGCGAAATGAATCAAACATCACAGAAAAGATAGTGTAATTTTTCCGTCAAAGGAAATCATCAAATATTGACATTTCTCAGTTGTGCTTGGTAAGTTATTTTTGGTCCATAATATGCAATGAAATCTTCATTTCTGCCAACGAAATCACTACCTTTATGCGCTGCAGCGTAGTACAGTTGCAAAGATATGAGTGCAAGAAAATCTGGATTTTTTATAAAATAATTGCTTACCGATCTACACAATTATTACCATGGACCCGATTTTAAAGACGCTTGAATAAGAGACCAAGATGTATTTGTACTATATCAAGTTACTTTTATTTATACATAAGTTTAGATAGTAGATATACGTGCCGCAATGATTTTCTTCGCCTCATACGTCACAATACAGTTTTCTTGACTAACTTAAATCTAAATCTAAGTTAGCAATTATGAATATTTTGTTTAATAAATACGCGTTTGTAGTTTTGAAACTTACTAAGTTGAACTAAAGAAAATTGTTTACTTAGTAGAATGTTCTATTGATGGTTCTCTTTTTTCTATTACATTTAACAATAATAAATTTTGTCAGAACTTGCGAGATTTAAACAATTGCATATAAGTTTGTTTGTTAGCCCCGACTGCTGCTCTAAGCCCTGTGACTTCTCATTATTCTGTAGTACTTGCGCCAACACATCATCCGCTTCTTTGCGTCCGCTATCTCATTTTAAAGTCGCGTCTCAACGGTAACTACCTCTCCGAGTAAACTTTCGGTCGATCTCGATACGGAAGGTGACGGCAATTCGATGGTAAGCCTCTCAAGGTTAGCGCAATGGTTCTTCCATTGAGCAGAGAAGACACACGTTTAAACTAACACGTTCTTTCGAACTTTTCCCGAAGAGAACGCAAGTCAATTTAAACGAGGCTAAAAGAGACATTCGTAAGATCATTTATACCGGCCACGAAGACTCAGGAGGTTAGTTGCAGTGAGGAACAAGTAATCTCTGTCCATTTTGTTTTTTCGTGGCAATTAAAACTTACAGGGAATTGCAAGGATTATCTTATAGCATATAAAGCAAGTTGGTTTGGCTTGAACTCCTCAGCAATGACGAATTGACTGAAGTGATTGTAGGATATAATGTAAAACTACCATCCGTAATTTTTCATTTACTGTAGTTGAGTCGAGTTTTTATTCCCTTTAGTTACTATCTGTCAGTCACGCCTTTCTAAACTTGACTTCTTTTTCCTTTCTTCTTTGGTTTTTTAAATACCATATTAATTGTATCACTATTGAGAAATACAAATATTTCTCAGAAACATTTATTTTCTATTTTTGTGCATATAAATATATCAGTCATAATTTAAAAAATAACTGAAAGTTAACAAGTGATCTATGTAGCATTTGAAAAATAACTCAATTTAAAAAGGAGGGATAATAATTATTTGAGGTAGGAATGGATTATATATGTGGGTGCATTTAGAATTTGTATCGATTTGTAATATTAAACTTGAATAATTATTCGAATCTGAATTTTGTAATGTATTTGTGACTGCAATAGTTCGCTAATAACCAGCGAATGTTTATGGCGACTTGAAATAAGTTTAATTAATAAAACACGATTTCCGGACTTTCCAATGCCACAAGAAAAATAATAAAGTTTTTCAGCCAATGTTTTGCTCGTTCTTTTAAGGAAACGTTATGAAATGGTTTCTTACGATGAAACCTTTTTAGCTGTAATGAATCCATAGTGTTAATCGATGCCTAACCTGCAGGACCTATTATTTAATTAATGCGGTTATCAACTTCAAGCTAATACAGGGGGTGTCAATTGACAAGGTATCAATGGAGAAACATAACCATTATTACGGTTGCGGGGCCATATTTTCATTCACCACGTAACCACATACGTGACACCAATGTTGTTGATCTCATCCGTTGTCCGCTGCTTGATACGGGGGAATACAATCATCCGTCAAATAGATCACATTTAGGTCAAAATATTCGTGATATACTCAACCAAACCACAGTGAAACACATAGGATAATTTTGGAAACTTCTGAATTTTCTAGCGAAAAAATCGCTTTAAGCCTAAATTTAATTATTTTTACAATAAGGGGGCTTGTTGATCCCGGTAGACCGCGTGCGCACCGAGGTTCTCCCGCCTGCAAGGATCCAGGGACTTTCACGTTTTGTCCCTATGGAAACAACTTCGCCGGGCCACACATAAATGACCCTTGGGGCCCGCCAACTTGGTCAACCCTGTTCTACGCTAGAAGAGAATCGTTGGAAAATATTTCATTCAAAGGATCTGTGAAATTCTCCTGATTGCGGCATCAAACTAATTTTCTAATTTTAGGCATTTCCTTCATTTTTAATTGTTCTTTCCGCTCCCCGCTCTTTCCTCCTCTTTTCTCTCTCTCTCCTCTGTCTCTCTCTGTCTGTCTCTCTCTGTCTGTCCTCTTCCCGTGTTGTCTCTCTCTGCTCTCTCTGTCTCTCTCTCTCTGTCTGCATCTCTCTGTCTCTCTCCTTGTCTCTATCGTCTCTCTCTGTCTCTCTTCTCTGTTCTCTCTTCCTCTTCTCGCTCCTCTCCTCTCTCCATCTCTCCTCTCTCCCTCTCTCCTCTCTCTCTCCTCCTCTCTCCTCTCTCCCTCATCCTCTCTCCCCTCCTCCTCTCTCTTCTGAAATATTCTTTACTTTTTAAATTGTTTTAATTTACATACATTTGTCATTTATTTTGCATTCTTGTGCAAAGTGATGGTTTGTTTTCAGAGCCACAAGTATCGAATCATATTGAAAGTATCGGTAAGAAAATACTGGCATCTCCAATTTCTATTTAATATCTTCAACATGTCCCATTGCAATATCATGTTAACACAACTACCTTCTTTTCCTTGAACTGTAATCTCCTTTTCAACTAGCAATGATCAGGAAATTCTGTACCTCTCGTCCCGATCAGAAACTAATATTGCAAGTCTAGAATTACATGAAGTAGTATAATTCCGATGCAGCTGAGGGGTCTTTGGGGTTTCAATCGAATATTGGCATGCGTGTATGTCTATCTTAAATGCGTATTGCTGCTTGTGATGATAGAAAGCCTTATCATAGATCGTACATGTCATCGTGCACTACGGGATCAACCTTATCACTGGTACACGGCAAGGCGCGAACATCGTGCTCTAATGGGCATATCCTCAGAACATAACACGAACATATCCTCCAACAGCATCCAACACCCTTCTCCTCAGCATAATGCGTATCTCTTATCTTACTCTATTTTTGCAATGGATGGCACAGCAAGAGTGACATTGAGAAATACTTTTGGGCGAACTACAGGTATCGCACTGATAGGTATCAAATCATGCACAGTTCCAACCCCGCAAATTATGAAGCAATGCGCGTGTCAGAACGCCCGTATTTCAATACAACCAAAAAGACAACAGCCAAAATAAGCATGATTTTATTGCTCACTATGGTCCGCGGAATAGTACTCTAACGGAATACTCTGAAACGGAGGTGTCTCCCTTGTGGCGAAATATAACTTCTTTAAAAATAAAGATAATTGCACATTGTTTCAAATTTTTGGGGGAGTCTTACTACGGTAAGTACAAATACCACTAATAGTCCTCTAGAGATTATCAATTAATTGGCCTTTGGTTAGAAATATCTAACTTTTTATTACTGAACCTGTCGATGGGAGGTTGCCTTGCTGACGCTACCTGTTGAATCAGTGGGTAGGGGCCGGGTTGCATGAACAAACAAGCGAAATGGCAAGAAGAAATATTTTAATTAAAACTCAGATGATATTGGTTATCAAAAGCTAGAAAATGAATTGGCCCACAGTTACAAAGCATTTCTTTTACATGAGGTGCTTTTGGGCTCGGAGAGGTAGGCAGGATCATTGCAGCGCAAGTCTGATGTGGCAGGGGTGAATTGTAATTGAATTTAATTTTATGCCAGATTTTACGTGGCGAGACTTCAGTGCATGAGGCCTCCCTTTTCCGTCTGAACCACAGCGCAATTTCGCTCCGCTCCTTTCAGCCAGCTAGCCAGAAAAAGGAGGTATTTCTTGGGGAGAAACAGGTGATTTGAATTTAGTTCGGAGGCGTCATTTAGGTTTGAGATGCTTTAACGTGCAAGTAAAATCTAAGCTAACATGGGAACAGCCGGCCTTTACTTCCCTCCGAAGGCAAAAGGCGTAAGAAAAAAATTTTTTCGCCTTGAAAACCCGCCAACTTGGGTACAAACAGTCCGATACGCTAACCGTTACAAACATCGCGCGTGCCTATCGCCCTGCATGACGTTTATTTGTTTCTCCGACCTATGAAAATGGTCCCATCTTAGAGGTAACTCTTCGTACTACGTGTTCTAGGTAGTTGAATTGCGATTGATCAATACTCGCTCATCCCACGCTGTTGAGCCCTTTCGAGCGTCGGATTGTGTCGACTTCCTCATTCGGATCGACGTGCGTGTCCGAGGTTACAGGCGGGTCCCTTGGCCCGACGCGAAGCCAGGCCACCCGTTCACCGCTGGCAGCACTGGGATTCGAATTGAACCGAATTGGAATTGTTGCCTTATTTTACGTAGCGAGACTCAGGCCATTAGCCTGCTCTCTCGTCTGACCAAACGCAAAATTTCGCTATGCTCCTTTCACCAAACTAGCAAGATGAAAAAGACGGTATTTCTTGGCGAGAAAGGCGATTTGAATTTAGCTCAGAGGCGTCATTTAAGGAGCCTTTTACATGCAAGTAATATCTAGCGAACATGGACAAGCCGGCTTTACTTCCACTCCCGATAGGAAGGCGTACGAAGGACTTTTTTCGCCTTAAAAATCCACGC
>BOPP01000174.1:2097318-2124427 GCA_017312745.1 Gryllus bimaculatus
AACGGGTTACCGAACGCGCGCGATATTTCCTTCCTCTTCCTTGTCCTATCCTCAATCTCAAATTACACGTACATGCACTACTTGCCATGGGTGGATACCGGCATGCACTACATGCCGGGTGACCAGTCGGGCGCTTTCATGCCTTGGGTTAGGGCTGTACTCCGCTCCTGGGAGACACCTGGATGAGGAAAATCCCCGCAACTTGTCATCAAGCGAGGGAAGATCATAGCCATCATGTATCTCGCGATACATTGCATGCACTACATTTTCGGGACAAACAACCTAAGCCTTAGACACGCCTGCAAATAATCAATCATCCTTAATTTGGATCAGTCAATCAATCTCGAGTTGCAGTCGTTTTTGTAGAATCTTTTGATATGTTTTGCGAGCAACCGCAATGAGAGCTCTGGATACGTCGAAGATCAATTGCACTAAGTTTTTCAAAATTATTTCTTGGAAATTGTTTCAAGTGTATTTTATGTTGCAATTATTGAGTAAAAATGTAACTTACTCTGTCTTATATAGTAGTTTTTTGAAAAGGTTACCATTGAGCATACAGTGAACGTCAAATCTCACCTGCACCGTATACGTTGATGCCATGCTAAATTAAAATAAAAGACTTTGCTTACATCACACTCGCGTGTAAAATAAATGTCGAGTGTTTACAAACCATTATCGAGAGAACTGGGTCTGCTCATGTTTTTCTTTCAAAAAGGCTCAATATTTTTATTATTTTGGTAATATTGATAATTTGAAAGAATGTCTTGTGGCATGTTCATTTATTTTTCAATCACAGTACTTAGATTATTTTGCTTTATTTAGATTAGATTATAACTATTTGTTTTCATGGAATTCAATTCGCCGTGATCAAATCATGACCTGAAAAATATTTTGATTCTTCGTTTAACTGCTAGGTACCTAGTACTTCGCCAGTTTTTTTCTTTTTCGTTTTGATATCACCTTTGCTGTCGTTAATAACCGATTATTTGTTTTTTTGTTCTGTTTTATTTCTGGTGTAGTATGCCATGCAACTCGATAAGCTTTTGTTACGTATTTCGTGCTTTTTTTCGTATGTCGAAAGTTGTTTTCAATGGTACGTTTCCTGCAGTATTAATTGTTACTTACAAGTATTTCCAATTTCGTTGAAGCATCGAAAATGTATAAATGATGGAAGAGCATTGAGACAGCAAAAATATGCAAAAGTATTGAGACACTGTCTCGTAAATATTGGGAATTTTTATAAACTTTTACCGACACTATTAGAACAATTTGACGAAATTACTTAACAAAAATACGATCTAACCCGCAAGTGACGTGTTGCAAATCTCTATACACGTTGTCCGTAAAGAACCTTAAAAGACTATCAATGTGTACTGCAGTAAGTGTCGGAAGTTCGGGTTACGCAGACGTGAATCAGCCTGCATTCCTGGCTGAGTGTTCTTCAAGACCTCCTTGGTTTCTTTCGTCACTGAATCTACGCTAATGTTCTTCGCGATTCTTTCTTCGATAATTTTTTACGCTAAAAATCTACGCAATTTTCTTCTTGCTTATCTTTTTGACCGCTCCTTTGCTCGTCGCCTGCCATTCACCAATAATTCCACCCGACTTGTGTTACTTTGCTATCAAGATTAAATTAAATGATCAAAACTGTCAGTCAGTTATACAACAAAATAATAGCTGTAAATTTATAATGCGTTTGTCAATGACGATTCTCTAACGCCTCCAACGTGGTTATTTAAACTGTGGTGTATCCTAGAAAACAGAAAGCCAAACAAACATGACTTAATTCGCAGCCCAGTTTGTGAGTGTGTGAACATGTTAATTAACTGAATTACAATAATTTTATAATCTTAGTTATGCCAAAATGAAACATATACCCAAATATAAAACTAAATATTAACTCCTAAACCGCAATACATGGCCTGTAGATATCATAACCTCTAAATGTAAGCAAAATAAATTAACGCATAGAATCCATATCTGCTTAAAATTGTTTTAATTAAACATTTCACATGAAAAATATATCTGTATCCAATTCTTATTCGATATCTGTCAAATGTATTTAAAGTACAATTATACATTCATAATTTGGTGTAAAATATGACAAGGTTAAGATCTTAATTAGTATAAAAAGCGTATTATTCTTAAAAAAATGGATTTCACTTTTTTTACGCTGATAGTACTAATAACACTTGTATGCAATATAAGAAAAAATAAATAACTGGAAAGTATTCAAAAGAATGAAACATTTGTCTGCAGGCCATTGTTCTGATGATTATTTCATTGTTTACTCCTAACAAGAACATACAAAATATTCATTCGTTGTCGTACGTATTACAATGATCCATACACACACCATACTTTGCGGTCTGTTTCTGACTAAAAGGGATTGATTTTTGTTTAGATAATCTATTGTAGGTATAGAGAATGATTAACTGCAGACATTTGGCCTTGTCAATTCCATATTGAGAGAAGCTGCAAAAGATTTAGTGTTACTCCCTATCATATATTTTGAATTGAAATAAGCTAAAAAGATGAACAGTAGTTGGTATGAGTCTGTATGTTGACGTTTGTAAGGAGATTGTGAAGCAATTGATAGATGAACGAAGTACTACCTACTAATAAAAATTCTAATATTTATTCTCGTTCAAAAGAAAAAAAAAATAATTTCACAGAACATGGCAATCTTGCCAGTGACTAATGTTAAGTTATGTGCTCAGCCGAGGATCCTACCTTAAACCGTATATGTCACATACGTATATGTTAAGTTATACGAGTCCTATCATAACGCGAAAAACCATAACAAAGCGTGAAGATAAATTTTCCGGGATGGTAGGCCGTGGTCCAGTTGGCATTGAAGGGCCAAACACGTCTGCGTTAGACATCCTCTGTGGCGGCAGGGTCGCGGGCGCAGTGTTCGGGGCGGCTGGTGGCTGGCGAGTGGTCCGCAATCTGGCCGCCACTGCGAGCGTATACGCAGACGTATACTATACGTTTGGCCCTTCATTGCCAACTGGACCACGCAAGCTCGGTCTCTATTGACTGCGTCCGTGAAAGCCTTGGTCTAGCAGGACCTCTAAGGAGGCATGAAGTCACATTTTACTTCATGCCATCTCTTTTGTTATTCCGTTTATTTTCAAGACTTCCTCATTAGTCACGTTGTAAGAAAGTTAAATCCTCTCTTCGCCTATTTTTTTTCTTTCGAAATACATCTTTGCATTCACATTTTTATCTCTCATTGTTCTGAAAAAATTAAAAATTTTGTAACATCCAAGAATGTCAAAATTAGCAACGACAAAAATTCAATTAACTTATAATCTGTAAATATTTTGAGAGATATCAGGGTGACATGTTAGTAGTATTACATACGTAATACAATAAAAATAAGAAAATAAATATTTTCCTACTGAAACTGGTTTGATGAAATTCATATTTTCTAGAATACTTTCCATTATGTGTGAACTGCGATTCCAGACCACTCCAACTTCCTTGTGGGTTCCAGAAGGAATTAGTAATCTGATTCTTTTGTTTCATTTGAATGCCTCCGGTTATATGATCTCGTCTTAATAGACAAATAGTGAATGTTTATATCTGATGATTCGTCGCGAACAGTTTGTATTTTGTTACAGTAGAATGTTGTTTACATATCCGAAAAAAATACAAAAATGGTATCAGTTTATTAATTGCAACTTCTTATTTTTCGAACAGATAAGAATGGAATTAAGCAGTTTCAATGGATGTTATGAAACCTCTTTCAAAAATATATTGTAACGGCATTGTGAAAAGAGTCTTGAAATTCAGTTACATCTCTATACGTCTATCTCCTAAACGTGTGAACGTGAGCAACTATTAAACATTTTAACTAGATTTAATGGAAGTACAACTGCAAAGCTACTCGTATTTAAGAGTTTCCCAAATATTGATTTGCCACATGTTTCAGAGGTATTAATGTAGTGAGGAATCAGAATAGTATGTGATACTTGTGTAAAATTATGGCTACGCATTTGCCTTGAAGGTTGATTCATGTGCCCTAGTGGTCCATGAGATAATGAACAACGTGGGAAAAGACCCCCCGGTTTTGATGGGGAACAATTTCTTCATGGCCACCTGGCCTTCGTTATTGTCTGAGAATTGCCATCACATAAGAACTTTTTTGAATGGACCAAAGTGGAGCAAACGTAAAAGAGCGATTGAACAGAGTGGGGCGGAGAGGTGACTAAAATTAATTAAATTTACACTCTAGATCAGGGATTCGCGGACTTTTTCATTTATCGACCCTTTTCAAAAACAATTGTTGTCTACATAAACCCCCTTATTTTATTATGTTCACTACACCATACATAACGCAAATAACTGTACCTCATTGCGTTAAAAATAACAATTTCATACCCTAATATTTCGATAACATTCATGATTTTCAATTATTCTCTTCTGAGTAGCTGAGTTTCTTGCTGATCATTGTTGTACAATTGTTACAAAATGTTGAGAGCTTTTAAATTGCCAAAACATTTTTCCAATACGTATCGAAGGGGTATCTTTTTCTGATACAGTGGAACAAAACAATAATAATAATAATAATAATGATAACAACAACAAATAAAAAATTTACTTATCTTCTCTGCAAGAACATATCATTGAGTAAATATTGCTTTGTTTTTTTTCTTTCACTTTTCTACCTTAAGTATCCTAAGCAGTTGCGTAGCTAGGTTTTGGGTTGTCCCAGAGTAGAAACTGAAAATGTGGTTCCTAACTCCAATAAACGTGTAATTCAGAGTTTTAAATGTAATTGGTATACACTAATAACATTTTCAGGTGCAGTGGAGAGAATAAGCGATTTGTTTTACTTATTATCGATAAACGATCGCGAGAGTTCTTATTAAGTTTCCCTTACTTCGGGGGACCGGTTCAGTCCACATGTTGCAGCCTAGATAAGCCCTGATCCTAAGGATGAACTACGGATACACAAGAATAGAAGCGAATTTATAATGTATATAATTTGTGTTTTTTATGAGAAAGAAATTAATTATCAAGTTCATTTAATATTTTGTTTTGTAATCAACAGGATCATGATCATGGCTATCAATCATCGGATCATATTCGGGAATAGACCCTCAATAGGCCCCTTGATCATCATTGAACCTCCTTTCAAAATTTTATATACCCCCCGACCCCGTTATGATCCCCTATATACCCCCTGAGGTCAATTCCGACCCCTTTAGGAACCCCTAATATAGATAGAAATAATTGCTTTTCCTATCTTATAATTGCGATAATTCTCCGGTCAACATCCGATTACTTCCACTAGTAATAATATGTGAATATTGTGGGCAGATAATTACTTATGATAATAAATCAAGGAATTAATTTAATTATGAATGAAACCTCAAATCACCTTTATTTAAGATTTAATGTGAATAAGTTTCTTAGGTACCAGATATAAGTATAAAATCAATAATGAACATCAGTGACAAAATCATACTAGATCAATAGAACCAAATTTGTTCACTTTCGCTATTCTAAGGATGTCAAGAAATATATTGCTTTGTGTAGTCTCATGTCCTATTTCATTCACGTAACTTCCATGATATTTCACAATGAGAACTTTGTC
Organism: Gryllus bimaculatus; assembly: GCA_017312745.1. Taxonomy (NCBI): domain Eukaryota; kingdom Metazoa; phylum Arthropoda; class Insecta; order Orthoptera; family Gryllidae; genus Gryllus; species Gryllus bimaculatus. The sequence goes on from BOPP01000174.1 coordinate 2,102,927, forward strand.
AAAACAAAAATCATATTAAAATACGCATGACATAAACATGTTCGCAGAATTTTGTCTCAAACTAAATTCTCTCTTGACGCAAATGATAACAGGTGTGCGTTAATTCATTCCGGTGTAAGACACGTATGTGCTTGTCTCCAAGGACTAGGTATTGAGATAAGGAACAAATATGTGAAGACATAGTAGTCAACATTGTTTCTCCACAACCGTCAATAACAAAGGTCAAAGAAAGTATTGTGATACAAATTTTATATATCTTTTTTTAAATCTACCACTATTTTATTCTTAGTAGTTAACGTATGCCTTGAGAGAATGACCAAAAAAAAAAAGAAATACGGTAAATTCATGAAGAAGAGGTTTGAGAAAAACCAGATGAATAATCATCGACAAGATCTCTTAGACAAGAATATTATCTTCAGATGTAGTCACCAACTCATCAGATGCTTTGCGACACAACGTGTAGGTGAGCGCTGCATCTCAAGTTGTAGCGGATGTAGAGAAACACCGCTACCTCCTGCGATATAACATGAACTACACTTACGGAACTAATGATTCTCGGCATTGAAAAGTTGCAGTTGCGTGCAATAAAAAATAATCAATCAATAAATCACGAGATGGTTTCAGTATGATTTCCCCAAGAAATCTTACAAATTATCTCCATATTCCTCTGATAAAACTTCACATTTAGATGCCATAATAAATAAATATTCCACGTTTGATACAACATATTCAATAAGAACAAGAATTTCACCGAGAGACTTGATCTCAACGTGAGAATATCCAGAGTTATGTATGGGACACTTCCTGCCAACAGATCTCCTTTGCGTGCTTGTATGGAGACAGTATAACGATACTCATGAAGTATCAATAAAAATATATAAAATAATAATATAACCATTGCAATGATTTTACGTTATTATTGAGATAATTTATTATATCAACCAGCTAAAAATTTCAATGACCAATCTGAATTAAAACAAAAAAAATATTACAATCTGCCGGCGCATATTACAACACGCACCTCAATTTTAAAAACACATTATCATGCTTTCCACAACTTGTTACTCAGAATTTTGAAATACGAATGCTAACACTTGTAAAGATGTATTGAAAAACAATATGAAATTCTAATTGCATTACTGCAACGTTTTTAACGTGAAAAAGAGACTATCTTAAGATTCTTAGAACGTACCCATACGGACACGCTAGGCGAATAAGGGTGTCGCATTTCCCTATCCGGAATCTTTCTCATATTTCAACAGGAAACAATTCAAAGAAGAACCATTGAATGTAGGTTCGTGCATGTTTTAAAGCATCAACCCTCATGTAATACAAGCTGAACCTCGAACATTTAACAAAAAAAAATTGAATGGGAGAAAATAAAAGCCTTCCATGTCCAGGAGTTTCAAATTTTGTAGAGCAAGCTCAAATGTTCTATGTTCCGGACATCGATCATTTTTTTTCTTAATATTAATAGTCGAACAGTCTACAGACGTCACAGAGTTCACGCTCACAGAACTTTAATGCATAGAAAGTTGAATTTATAAATTAAGAACAATTTCACACCGTTAACTCAAAACCGGTAAATTGCGACAAGGAACCTTTTTGTTTGGACCGATTAATTTCGTTCGTGGACTTGCTTTATTGAGCCATGAGCGACCCTTTCTTAAAAAAAAATTGAAATACCCCGATTCCCCATCTAGGTTCAACTCTTCTTTACTCTTTCCATCCGACGCCGCAACTAGGTTGCGGCCGCGCAGCGCTGAATTTCCAGAGCGGCAGCTGCCACCCACCCTCCCACCCAACCACCGTACCCTCCCCCCCGCCGCCCGCCCGCCCGGCCCCCCGGCCCGCCCGCCCGCCCGCCCGACTTTACCGACCGACCGACGAACAGCCCGCTCGACCACCCCACCCACCCACCCACCCGCCCACCCACCACCAAACACCCACCCAACCCATCCACCCAAACACCTCCCTAACCCGCCCCGCCCGCCCTTCCACCAACACACCCACCCATCCAAGCCCGCCCATTTCAACCCACCCACCCAACAACCAACCAACCAACCAACCGGCCTGCCGTATGTCCCTGCCCGCCCGACAACCTACCCACCAATCCGCCCATCCCCAAGCCACTCACCCACCCGTAAACCCACCTGCCGCCCGCCCAACCCACTCACCCCACCCACCCGCCCCACCCCGCCCGCCCCTGGCCCGCCGCCCGCCGCCCCGCCGCCGCCCGCCCGCCGCCCGCCCGCCCCGCCCCCAACCTACCGCCAGCCCGCCCCGCCCGGCGCCGCTCGACCACCCACCCACCCATCCCGAGTATGCGTACCATCCAGCCCACCCACCCACCCACTCACCCGCCGCTCCGCGCGCTGCGTCAATGCTAAGAACAATTGCGAGGTGACTCGCCGTCGCGGCACCGGCTGCCGGGCCACGGCGTGTCTGTTTAGAGTAGCGGGCAATGCACGCCATGTGCCAACTTTCCCCCTCCCCCACCCCCAAACACCTCCTCCTAATTGTCCCCCTCCGCGCGCCCTGCGGCCCGCACAGTCTCGCTCTTTCCATAGAATATACAGTTGAATGTCGGGTTGTGATTTCGGAATAACTCTCCTCTTTATAATCTTGATATATATATATGTTATAATCTTATTAAACATAATATTACGTGATGATAAAGCACATTCAATTGTCACTGTTTTTGTTTGTTTTTGTCTTGACTAATCTCGGGATGGATTATAGATTTGGATGGGGTTTTCTCTGAAATATAGAGTATTTTTGGAGAATATATGTTTTGTTAGTTCAATACTTCTTATTGTAATTTATAAACATTCATTGTTTTTAATCAAATATTCACTTCTGTACCGACCTTAATGACATTTGCTCAGGTTTTGTTCTAGAAATAATATTATTTATTGGAGTCTTATTTTATAATGCAATTTTAAGGAACCTTTTTTTTTAGATATCTCAACTTCTGTTACGATTTTAAAGAAATTTTCTGCAGGTGTTTATCAAGACAAGAGAAAATGAACGGTTTGCATGGCATTTAGTTATAACCATTACCTTTATCCTTCCTACTTGTCTCTTGATTTAAGTGATACTCTTTCAGTTTGTTTCCAAATGAGGCAGGGCGGGGTAGGGATACACTGAATAGAACCCACTTCGTTTTCTGTCCAGTAGATGATTGTGATAAATACTCAACGAACGCGGATAATTCAGTTTTCATATAATTTTCGTCAAAATGCTAATCCCTTTCCCTGTTATTTTAAAGATATCAATCCTCCAGAGTTCATTTATAAAACTAGAACACTATTAAATCAGTATCACATTTAAAATTAACTAAGGCTGTACAAATTTGAATATGTAAGATGGCTCCTTCCTGGAGTTAACTAAGATTTCTCACTATGCTTCTTATATGTTAAAATATATTTACATCAAAGAATAAGAATGTGTGTAATAAAGTATTAGGTAATCGAATGTTTTTATTGTTTTTTCGTTCAAAACATTGCATGGCATTGAAATGACTAATAAGAATAAATGCGAGGAATTTGAGTGCAAATAATGATATCGGACATTTTGGAAGAACATCTGTCATGGACGTAGATACAATCGGTGAACGCCACCGTCTCCCCCTAATCCAAAGGCCCCCTAACTATTAATAATGAGGACACCCGCCCATCCCCAAGATAGCAATAGCTTTAGATGTCCCGTTTGAATCCTCTGCACCGGTGCTCTGAAGACGTAGCTGCTCCTCTGTCGTTCATGTTGATAAAGACTAAAATCAAAGCGTCCGAAGCCATTATTTACACCCCAATGACTCACATTGTTTTTTAACGCAACTACTCCACAAGGACTACAATTTCAGAGACGTTCCGCCCGAGGAATCTCATTATCCTGTGTGCGAATTGTGCAGCAGAGGCCTTGAGGCCTCTGCTAAATAATGAATATCCTCCCCATAAACGTTAATTCTTTTTCTGTACTTTTTATTTATTATTTATATGAGTAGCTTTTGTTTGTCAGTTTACCCCATAATTTTCATTAAATTTTGACAAAAGCTACAAATATAAATAATAAATGAAAATACAAAAAAGAAATGTAGAATTTATGTTAACAGGGAGGAAATTCATTACGTAAAAACGTTATTACAGATGACACAATTAAAATTTTAATATGCACTTTTCAGTACTGAAATAATTGATCTTTAAACGTGAATACAAAATAAAACTTCAAAACTTAAATTTAAAAAATGAAATAACTCGTGGTATTTATTGGTTTACGTTTTAACATAATACCTATATACCGTGCCATAGGAGTTAAGTACACTGAGTAAAAGTATGTTAAATATGTCAAATTTGTATTAAATTAGTTTTTAACCACTCTGCGAATCATTTCGAATCCTCTTTGGATTATAGTTATGAACCAACTTTAATTTAAAGTTTAATGTAATATTTCTTTCAGAGAGATAATTAAAACAAATAATATCCTAAAATTAATAGTCAGTTTACATTTCGAAAAATGCAGAAAGGAGACCATTCGACTCCGTAAATGAATTCTAATCCGGAAGGTCTAATCTGAAATTCGTGATGACAACACTACAAACTGCTATCTGCAGGGGAATTGCCTGTTTTGAAGTGCTCTAGTTCAAAAGTATTTCAAAATATGAATTCTTTGAAAAATTTTTGTCTATGATTAAAAGACAGTTTTATTTTTAATAAAAGAAAAGAAAACCATCGACCTGTTGTCCCGACCGTGGACTGAGTCGCTGAAATCGTTAAAAAAATCAATCGACTGTTGGATCGACTTTGGGGGTGTCTAACATTCTTTGACCTTTTTGAGTGTGATTCACGCATTTCTGTCCTATAAGATTAATTTCAGACTAATAGTTTCTTAATTGAAAGACATTAACGTGAATTCGCAATGGGGCTGCCAAATGTTCTCTTCTCAACTTTTTTTACACTATTGCTCTCCCTTCCCGAACGACTGGTGTTGTACGGTGTACCATCTGTACACGAAATGTCAAAAGTTTTAGAAGCGTTTGTACAGTATCGTCATCGCACGAAATGACGCATTGTTGACGTGTTTGTACAGTAAAAGTTCAGTTTTAGCGCTCTCCCTCGCTATCATTGCAACAAACTGACGGTTTTCTGTTTGTGCAATAAAACTGCTTATTTAACCTTGTATAAATGCTTTTATTTATTTAGCGCCAAAAATCAGTCAAAACTTGTATGTTACGTAAGGGGAAAGTGAAATATCTGCACGTTTTCGTGTTCTCTGAAATCCCTGTACTAGATCACATTAAATTGAATTATGAATACAGGTTGCAAATTTCAAATAACTCGCATTTTTGATTTTATCGTATGTACTATAAAAACAAACAAATATATAAAGACATGGTTTGTAGAGAAACGTACGTTCTATGAACAATACAATCAATTTGCACCAGTGGAGAGATTTTTTTGCATTTATTTTGTATGCAAAATATGAATGCAAATACGAATCTGGAAAGTATGAATGCAAATACGATTAAAATATGTCACTCGTATACAAAGTTTCGAAGATATTCAAAGACGTGCTATTTATTACCATTGCATTGGCATCTTGTAAACATACCTTTCTTAAAAAATTAAAATTACAAATGAATGAGTTATTTTGACCACGCTTTAATTTATTAAATAATAGACATAAAAATATAGAAAATGCATAGCGTACACTGAAAATGTTTCGTCCTTAAATGTGAGAATTCATTCCGATGCGACAATGATTTTCTTAAATAAATGCTCAAGATTACAGAGGTAATGGGCACGATCGGAATTCTTTCGTCAATCTCAATTGTATTTGTCAAGTACTTGGATTAAGGCGATTACCACGAGAGGACTTGTAGAAAAGTATGAAATTTGAGGGAGAGAGTAAGTATTGTTCGCCATAGATTTCACTTTGGTGTTCGAGATTTGATCACATTTCTGTAAGCAGATAAAAAGGCGTCGCCGTTGTTGCACAGATCACTGTAATGTTTGAACTCTATAACATTGTGCATCGGTAACTATAGCAATACTCAAAGTACCAGAAAAGTGTAAGACGCATCCAAACGTTCTTTGGACAGAAGATTCTGCCCAAGATACGACCCCGAAAACTCTGACATTTCAGAAGTGACGTAACCAATAGCATGTTCAAAAAATTGCAACCCAGGGACCGATAAATCAAATAGATTGACTATACCTACATTCCTATAAAAATGCTTGAAAAATGTTTTTGTCCCTCTACAAAATGAAGAGTACCCGCCCATTTTTTTATATCAACATAAAAATCACCTCTCTCCAAAACACGTTGCATTTTGAACGACAACCTAATACTTAGCATGGAATGGTCATAAAACTCATTTTTGGTGACAGAATTTCTACAATTGCATTTTCCACACTCGAACATTCAGAAAACACAAGAACAATTCACGTTTGAGGTGCAGCATCATATTACACAAGTACAATTCCATAAATCGTGGACATCCATTATAATTTTGATGCTTTCTCTAACAAATGACGACCCGACATTTCTTCACCCCGCACTACTTCCATTTCCCTACCCCACAGTCCATTTCACTTCGTAGACCACAAAACAAACAACACACACTCGTATGACGTATTTGGATGCGCAAACAAGAAGGCACTCACAGCGCTGCGCCATCCTGGTGGACGCTGCCGTGCGGTGGCTTCGGCGGGGCTGTCGGCGTCGTCGCACGTGCGAGGATGGGGCGTCGGACCGCGACGCCACCCGGCGCCCTCCGTCGCGGAAACCGGCGTTCTCGGCACTCGGCGACCGGCGCTGCGGCTCCGCGCCCGCCGACCCCGCGCTTGGGCGCTCCGCCGCGAGGGGCGCTGCACTCGCCCGCGCCATCGGCGCGGCGGCCGCGCGCCCCGGCCCGGACAGTGGGTACGGACGCGAAGTGAGTATTCGTCTACGGTTTTTAGCTGAGTTTTAGTCATGTGCCTTCTTCTCCGGGTACAGATGCGAAGTGATTTCCTCCCCCGGAGTATTCCTCTACGATTTTTAGCTGTGTTTTAGTCTTGCACCTTCTTCTCCGGGTTCGGACGCGAAGTGATTTCCTCCCCCGGAGTATATGTCTACGGTTTTTAGCTGTTTTTTAGTCTTGCACCCTCATCTCCACCTTCTTCTCTGCCTCCATGCTTGCATTTTGGCTTCAGACTTCTTCTCCTGTCCTCTTTTTCTCTGACTTATCCCTTTTTTAGCGCCTTCTTCTTTTCCATCTCACTCGATCTTTTTTTCTCGATTGTTTTTCTCCATGCTTTTTCTTCCTGTTCTTTTTGTTGTTCTTCTTCATTTTCTTCTTCTCTGATATGTTTTTTAACCTGCGCGGGATAGTGAACAGTGGCTCCGGAGGGACTGAAAAACATGCGAAATGATTTTCTTTTTCGACGTCTTTGTCTCTTCGTTTTTTTATTTGTGTTTTTTGTCTTTTTTGTACACCTTCCTCTCCATCTTCTTCCCAGCGTTCTTCCACTTCGTCCTTGCCGTCTCTTCTTAACCTTTTCCTGCCTTCTTTTTTTTATCTGACTTATCCCTTTCTTTAGCGCCTTCTTCTCTCCATCTCACTCGATCTTATGTTTACACTGTATAATTGTTTTCTCCCTTCTTCTTCTTTTTCTTCTTCTCAGTGTTGTTATTTAACCTGTCTTCTACAGCGCGGTCTGGTGTACAGTGGCTTCGGAGGACATCAGTTCGGATTGAACAACATGCGAAATTTTTTTTTTCGGACGTCTTTGTATCCGCGCTTTTTATTTGTGTTTTTCTGTCTTCTTGTGCACCTTCCTCTCCACCTTCTTCTTCCCAGCGTTCTTCCACCTCTTCCTTGCCGTTTCTTCTCAGCCTTTTCTTGCCTTTTTTTATCTAACTTATCCCTTTCCTTCACTGCCATCTTCTCTTTCTCGCGTGATCGTACTTATATCTTTTTATTCTCTTTCATTCATCTTCTGCTTCTGTGCGTTGTTTTTCTTCTCTGTCTGCGCCCGTGCGGGCCAGAAGACAGTGAGTCCGAAGTGACTGCACTAATGATTTTCTTTCGCAGCGTCGCAGCTATTTTTATGTGTTTTTTGGTCTTCTCCTCCGGCACCTTCCTCTCCACCTTTTTCCCTTTCAACATTCTTCTTCTTTCTTGTCTTTCCTGTCTTATCTAATATTGCTGTGCCATTTTCTTTTGTTTCTCATTCATTTGATCTTATACTTATGTATTATAAGTCTTTTTCTGGCTTCTTCCTCCTTCTCCTCTTCTTCTACTTCTTCTTCCGTGTGTTGTTTTTCTTCTGTATTGTTGTTTTTCCCTTGCTTTCAGAACTTTTCATCACATCCACTGGATCCCTTCCTTTGTAGTTCTTTATGCAAAAATTCCATAACGACTCAGGGGAAGCCAAATTGAAATGCATTAGCGTTATTTTCAACCTCCTAGATATTGTCACGTCACATTTGATACGGCAATCGTACACATCACTACTCAGTCTATGTGTCGCCAGCATTGAGTTACTTCGACCCTCAGTAGTATAAATAAAGAATACATGATGATGCAATGTATGTCAGACTTTAAACAATATAAAATGCATTGTAGAAATTTGGCTTGCTTGACAATATATTTTCTTCAACCTGTAGTTTACTTAAGCTTTGCTTTGAAATCTCATTCAAATTTTGCGTGAATAATTTTCAATGCGCGCAGATATCGAAAAAGAAAATCTATACCGCCTCCACTCATGTGTACGGAGAAGTGTGTATGGTTTCGTTAGATGATAAACAACGCGTTATGATATAACCTGATATGATACTTATTATATACACATTTTGTGCCGATTTTATACCAATTACTAAAATACAATTTTATCTTTAGTTTTGGCCTAGAGTTTATTTCGATTTTTTTTTTAAATTGGCAGCCGCACGCCCACTCTGACCCACTCAATTCAATGTTGCCTAATGGCTAATTATGCTACGCTCCCTTCCCCATCTAGATGGAGAAATAATGTATCACTCGAGCGAATAACCAGGCGATTTGAGTGTTGCTCAGAGGCTTCTTTCAGGCTCGAGGGCCTTCCACTTGCCGCCCACTGTGTTTCGGTGGCTTCGGCGCCGCGCACCTGCGCACGCACACACACACACACACACACTCACACACACACACACATGCGCGGGCGTGCGCATCCGCAGCGCCCACGGATGCAGCTGTGGAGCGGCGTGGCGGGGGGCGGCGTGGCGAGCCAAGGTGCTCTGCATACAGGGCGGCCGTGAGAGCCCATCGGCGCACGCGAGAATGCAGTTGGCGACGAGTGGCCACACACGTTTCGCCCAACGACCCGCTTCGCCTAAACGTGTGGTGTGTGTCGTGTGGCATGAGGTCCGGCGGAAAAGAATGGGCCGTCAAAATATGTCCACTGTTAGATGTCGATTGTTAGGGGTTAGTGTTGACATGTAATGTTGGTGTAATGAGGTGAATAGCGAGCATGAAGGAGGAGAACTACTACCGTGAAGGGCAAAACGGGGGCACAATAGGCTCTTTAAATAATGTCATATAAATTTCTTGGATATATTCATAGTTTATCGCAGATTTAAGTTAAATATGCATAATAAAATAAAATTGAATGACGGGATTGGTCATTATGGGTAAAGAATCAGTTAGTTGTGCCAACGTTTCGAAATAATTAATTTCTTCATCAGGGCTAGAGTATAAAAGTGAACAGTGCATGAGGACAACAAACATTTCAATAAAAATATGTATACTCTAGCCCTGATAAGGAAATTAAATATTTCGAATCGTTGGCACAACTAATTGTTTTATTTACCCATACTGACCAATCCCGTGATCCAATATTATTTTATTATTCATCAATGGTCGTGATTTTACAATGTTTAAATATGCATAGTATTAAATAAGAGATTTTTTCAATAACTGATCCATTTTTTTCTTTAAACTTTTTGTACAGTTAGAGTTAAATGCATTGAATAATATGACTTAAAAGCTACACGTTTATATTAATTCCCAGAGGAATAGTAGGTCCAGATATTTCCCACCATCTCTTCCATACCCGATCTGCTACTCTATCCGTCAACACTCAGATAACTTTACTTTAATCGCAGCAACCCGACGCTGCAACGATCTGGGCTCCATGCTACGAATCCGTAAATATGTAGGTGTTACATATACAATAAGTGCAATAGCACATAAACATTTATATGTAGGTTTAATTGAATAGCAGAGAAACATTATACTCGTAGGTCTAAGAATTGAAATGACAACACAATAATCATGATAAAATAAGTCCTCTCTACAAAAAGCAAGTTAAATAAAAGAGTACATTCTTAAAATTAAAACTTTGTCATAACTCTTTCGTTTTTGCTTGGGTCGTCCACAATTCCGTAGTAGGCGTTACGTAATGAATATGTCTACTGTGGTATTAGGTTTAATAACACGGTATCATCACGGTTTAATCAACTGTTTCACAACAATAACTCACAATTCAGCTGTTCTTCCCTACTCCTTAGGCTTGGAAAGTCTATTTGCTATAATTTTGATATTACGAATTACACTATTTTATTCGTATTTCTACGTCTAACAAAATGTGTGATCCTAATACAGAACGTAGAAAAGTTGAATTCGACATGTCAGCGTGTAAGTATGCCTTAATAATGTTTCTTCAGAATATATTATTTTAATTGGTATTGAAAAGTAATGCAGTATGCACAATTTTCATTTGCACAAGCACATTTAGGACAAAATAGCATAAACATTATAGGCATATTTTTGAGAAATGAAATTTATTTATGATCACAGAACCCCTCACATCACATCACAGAACCAAAATATAAATCGCAATATTGCGTTATCTAAATGTAACTGAAAATACACAGCAACGAAACAAACAAGGAGAAAAATAGTGCATCATTACTATTCGTACATTTAAAACAATACTGTATCCAGGAAATCCTACATAACAAAATAAATGTTTCTGATATTTCGTGAGGTATTCTCATAATGAACACCGTGGCATCTTGGTCGCATAGATCTAGCGAGGCGACCGCATGTCTGAAGTGTGATAGTCATACATTCGTCTGCTACTGTCTTTTCCAGATCATCCTTGCAGGATGCATTCGCTTTACGAACTTTTCTCTTGAAATTGCGCAGATGTTCTTTAAATTTCAAGTCTGGAGATTGTGCTGCATTTGGAGTTCCTATTGGTGACATCCCATAGTTAACTGTTACTAATATAATTTCTGTAGTACGCTTGCTATCATGGTTATGATGAAACATGTAAATACCCAGCACTTTGCTTCAAAATGTCTTTTCGATGTTCGTAATAGACATGTTTGTCCATAAGCATTAAAGAAATGAATATTTCTGACTTCTCTGACATAGTACACCCCAATCACGATAGATTCACCTCCGTGTTTCACAGTGGGAAGTGTTTTTGCCACTTCATTATCAGTATATTTTTTTCTTCACACTCTAGAGGATGCCGTCTGAGCCAAAAACATTTATCGTCTCATCCAACCTGATGATATTGTCCCAAAATTCTTCAATCTTGTTCAAGTGTTCCTTTGCGAACAATAATCTCACAGCCCTGTTCTTCTTGCTTAAATAGGGCCTTTTTGGAGGAACTCTTCCATGATACCCTTGTCTGTATAACACCCTTCGAATAGTAGAAGCTTTTATGGTATTTTCACTCACCTTCTCAACGAGAGAATGCAGAGGTGGTACACTCAAAGTGGGTTTCTTCTGTTCTTTCTTGTTGAGCTTATTTTTCTTTCCGTTCCTCTCGGCATTTTTGTTTTCTCCTCTTTACTAAATTTGTTTACTAAATACTGAACTGCGCAACACGATTTGTTCACCAGAATTCCTATTTTTCTGAAAGAGTGTTCTTTCAGGGCTAAATTCACAATAATCTTGACATCTTCACTAAGTACCTTTGTGTTAGGCATTTTCACCTTTATTGACTCCAATGTCACACCAAATATAATTGTTACTTTCCTAAGCATACATTATAGCTCTACTGATAAACGTAACGAGAAAAAGTAAAAGAAAAGGTACAGCCACACTACATGGTTCAAGAATATGAATTAGAAAGGTAGATAATTTAGCCAAGTTGAAGAGATTCGTGCACTCTTTCTCAAAATACAGAGTGCACAAATTATTATAGATAGGTTTTTTCTTCAATAATCAAGGCTAAATCATTCCATTTCAGTAATAAAAAAGAAGACAATAGAATTTTTATTTTTCATAATGGAATGTGCGGATATCAATGGGACATACTGTTTTAGCATAGCTACGGTAACACGACATTAATGTACACGGAACAAAGAAATTGAACATTATACTCTATAAAGTTCAAGTTCTTTACTCTTTAAGTTCAATAAAATAAAGTTCTTTCAATTAATATTTATATTAGCAAAATTTTTAGGAGGTTGAATAAGTGAACATGAATAGGTTAGGAAATGGACTGTAGAAAAGTTAGACTGGAAATCAACTGTAGAAAAGTTAGATATTAAAATTGAAAGGGTATTTCTTTCAAAACAAGAGTAATTTTTATGTAATTTTGCTTTAATGAAGACCTTTTTAAAAACATTTATTCACAAATATCTCCAATTGAGTTCTGTATTTTTTCTCGAAGTAAAAAGTACGATTATAAATGTGGGGCCGATCCGATTTTCATTGCATTCTTTGAATTTTTGAAAATTGCAAAAGTTTATTTTTCGGTGCGTTTCATAGAAGTTAGCGATTTTGTAAAACGAAATATGTTTTTCAAAACAAAATCTTTAAATATTGTCATGAAAATGTTTGAGAATGTGAGTAGTTTTTGAGGAATTTTGAGAGACGTTTTCAAATAATGCAAGTATGTGCTGTTGTTGCATCAGTAGGTTTGAAATATACCAACAACTTCAACAGTGGAGTTATTATTATGTTTAACAAAATAAATTCTCTTTCTTAAAGGCGGCGATATGAAGGTATGCGAACAAGGGGTTACAGGAGTCCTCGCCTTGGATATGGACTCCTTCCTAGGGAAAATTTTATGCGTGGGGGAAATGGCTCCTTCAGAAAAGAAGAAACGTGTTCGCAAACCCAAGTATCCCCCATTAGAAGGTTGGAAATCTCACCGTGAAATATTAGCGGAGAAGGAAAGGGAGGTTAGAAATAAATACGGGAAGCGAGTGCGGTTGAAAGGCCCTGAAGAGAGATACACAAAGGCCCTAACATCTCGCATGGAACTTCCGCAACACACCGCCAGAGATATCCGCAGAGTGCGCTTCCCTTACACCGTGGCTTTGGTGATGGAGTTGGAGGAGGACGGGTTTCTGTTGGCGTCTTCCATCCTTCGAGGTTACATCCACTACAACGACAACATGCGTTCTCTGGCCACGAGAGGCTCCCCCTTTTTCGACGAACCTCCTTTGTCGGAGAGGCCGGAGTTACTTGAGAAGCTGGCTAAGGGTCTGGCTGCGATGGACCGCGCCGGCCAGACCGATCCCCCGGACTGCGCCGTACAGATCGACTCTTTGCTGGAACTGGGCTATTCCTTGCTGAACCTCGGGGAGACCGTCGCATGGATCGTCGAAAAGGTGCTGTTGATGTCCATAAACATAGCCAAGGGCTACGCGAAAGACGGCCACAAAAGGGAAGCGCTAGCTCGTTTTGCCTACGGCTGCTTTCTCACGCATTTCAACCTCTACGACCTCGCCATGCAAGAGCTTGAAATCGCGAGAAATCTGGCGATAGGGAAGACGTGGACTCTACAATTCCAGTACGAGACAAAATATGACGTTCTACACTTAGAAATCACCGACGTGTTATGTCGCATTATGCTTCTCATGGCCCGGAAGGTACGGTCTTCGAATCCTTACCAAGCAGTGCGATATTGCTCGAGGGCCCTTCGCCGCGTTGGTGACAAAGAGCTCAAAGTCCTTCAAGCCGAAGCCTTGCTGGAATTGGGACTCGCGTACAAGGAAGGTAGTAACTACTTAATGGCAGAGCAAGCGTTCTTGGAATACTTACGTCGCTACACCGATATTTCGTACGCTACCGGCATTTGCACTGCGTATCTCGAAGGAGCTTTGTGTTACTCTCGTTTGGGGAACGTTAAGAAGGCTCAGGAGTTTCTTTACTACGTGCTCAAAGCGGCGGAACAAACGGGACTGCAGCCAGTCAGGGCGCGCGCACAGCGCTACATCGGGGAGAGCTTTTTGAAAATGGGCTACTTCCAGGAGGCATCGCGTTGTTTGGAAGATTCGTTCAAAATGAACGTCAGTTTGAATAACGTGAAAGAAACGGACTACGTCCGGCTTTTGGCTGGGATTGCGAAGGGAATGGAAATCATGCCCAAGATGGCCGCTTTGTTGAACGCCTGCATCACCGATCTAACCGGAACCAGTTTACTGCGCCTGCTGCAGTGGAGGTTTCACCGCACGCCCTTCTGGAACATGGAGGAAGAAGACGCTCCCCACTTGCCAGATTCCAGTCTGTACACGCAGCTGACCGAAGATCCAGATTCGCTCAAAGGCGTGGTGCGGTCGAGTATGGAGTTGCGATTGCAGGCTTTGCACGTGCACGAGGAGGTTTCCGGAAAACATCGGGAGGCGGAAGAGTTGCGAACCAGGTTGAAGAAGCGATTGGAAGAAGAGTACGGGGCGTCGGGGCTTTATGTCAGCTCACACGTCGCGGAGGTTGAAGGCGCGAAGGATCTCGTGCCCCCAGAGCTCTCCTTCTCCAGTGCGTTTACAGCTCGGTTGCAAGAAAAGTTAGGTGGACTGTCCGGAGATTTCTTCTCCACCAGGAAATCGGACATTCCAAAGGAAACGGAATCTGAATTACTAATTGAAGTTGTGGACAGATCGTCTAGTGATAGCAGCGACACGATGTAGATTGGTGATAAAATAGACTGTACGAAAGATTAAGAAAGAAAGCCGCTAAAGGAAAAAAGGCGTTGTTTTGTCAAACATATAAATATCAAAAACAATACTCGCTAGCGGAAGGGATATTTATTTTGAAGATTAAAGACCTCACCAAGAAAATCGGAAGTTTAATGAACCAAATTATCGTACCAATTATTGAGGAAAGTAGATTCATTCCCTTCTTCAGCTGCCATCAATCCCGTGTCTTTTTGTCTTCAATACTTAAGTATTTCTTTCATGTCAACGTTACTCTTTTCATTCATTCTCTTCCAACATTTTCCTTAGAAAAGAGAAGATCTTCCTGGAATACAGACTCAGTGCATCGAACGGCAATAAAGGACGTGTGTATGCTTTTTTCTTGTGATTGTCTATGACAAAGGGAACAATGGAGGTCCTTCAAAACTATGTTTTTAATCAATAATGTATATGCTTAAGTTAAAATGTGTAAAATGTAATATTAAATTGTGTATCGCAATTGACATCAATTCATAACATTCCTAAACAATCAAAATACTTCTAATGGAATTTTCTTCAGAACTTCTCCATAAACAGCGTTAATTATTGTTTCAATAGATTGTGGTACCAACGTATTTAAGCTGAGTTTCATAATTTTTTTAATCTTCACTTTGTTGCATTTCTTATTAAAGTTACTTTAAAATCGTAAATTGTCGCCCTGATATTCGTTAAAATAAAATAATATATGTTTCGAATATTTAAAACAATGGGCAAAAAACTTTCTGGGATGTTTTTAAAGTGGAAAGTTGCAATAAGAAAATTATTAAGAAAGTGAAAGATATAGCTTCCGCAGCAAGCGGCATATTTTTACTTTTATAGTCGATATTCATTTCACTGGAAGACTGTTAAACTAGATAAAGATCTTACGACAGGAACAAGGTAAGCCATACAAACCTCACGTAAAATCACCAAGTATTAAAAAGTCCAACAATTACAAATCTCATAAATGTGTTGTTAAAATCATAATTTAAATTTCGATACTGATTTGTTATTTATTGTTTCCGGGCGTGCCTACAATTATGATAATTCGCCAAATGCGTTTAGTGCATGTTATATCTCAGAAAGTATCAGTGTTTCTTCCCTGCTGTAAAGTGCACCACTCCAGCCGGAACAAGCTCCAGACTCCCACATAGCCCCTCGATACGTATGGGAGAGAAGTGTGTGTGTGTGTGTGTGTGTGTGTGTGTGTAAGGTATTGATCGAAGAAACCACGGAAAACTACCGATCAGAGCAGGTCGACGCTAGAATTCTTTCTGCGGAGCACTACCCCAGCCGGAACAAGCTTTAGCCTCGCAACTCTTCCCCCGTTATGTATGGTTGAGTAGTGGTTGTATTCTTGTGGGATCTGAGAATCCATGGAAAACTACCGATCAGAGCAGTCGGACGCTAGAATTCTCTCTGCGGGGTACCACCCCAGCCGGAACAAGCATCAGGCTCCCAACTAGTCCCGCCATACGGGAGAGTAGTAGGTTTAAGTGTAAGACGACAAGTGAAGCCACGGAAAACTACCGATCAGAGCAGGTCGACGCTAGAATTCTCTCTGCGGGGCACCACCCCGGACGAAACTAGCTCTTAGGCTCACAACTCTTCCCCCGTTATGTATGGTTGAGTAGTGGTTGTATTCTTGTGGGATCTGAGAATCCATGGAACATCATCCGGTGTACTTTGTCTTCAAAATACTTAAGTGTGCCTTTCATGCAACATTACTCTTTTCATTCATTCTCTTTTCAACATTTTTCCTTTAGAAAGAGAAGATCTTCCTGGAATACAGACCTCAGTGCATCGAACGGCAATAAAGGACGTGTGTATGCTTTTTTCTTGTGATGTCGATGACAAACAATGGAGGGTCCTTCAAAAACTATGTTTTTAACAATAATGTATATGCTTAAGTTAAAAATGTGTAAATGTAATATAAATTGTGTATCGCAATGACATTCAATTCATAACATTGCCTAAACAATCAAATACTTCTAATGCAATTTCTTCAGAACTTCTCCAGAAAATGAGCGTTTAATTATTGTTTCAATAGAATTGTGGTACCAACGTATTTAAGCTGAGTTTCATCCATTTTTTAATCTTCACTTAGTTGCATTTTCTATTAAAGTTTACTTTAAATCCGTACATTGTCGCCCTGATATTCGTTGAAAATAAAATAATATATGTTTCGAATATTTTTAAAACAATGGGCGCAAAAACTTTCTGGGATGTTTTTAAAGTGGAAAGTTGCAATAGAAAATTATTTAAGAAAGTGGAAAGATATAGGTCCGCCAGCACAGCGGCATATTTTTACTTTTGTGTCGATATTCATTCACGGAAGACTGTTAAACTAGATAAAGATCTTACGACAGGAACCAAGGTAAAGCCATACAAACACCTCACGTAAAATAGCATCAAGTATTGAAAAATAATTATAAATCTCATAAATGTGTTGTTAAAATTCGTAGTTTAAATTTCGATATCTATTTTGTTATTTGATTGTTTCCGGGCGGCCTTTACAATTATGATAAATTCGCCAAAATGCGTTTAGTGATGTTATAGTGCAGAAAGTATCACCATCCCCGAGAAACTAGCTCTAGGCTCACAACTCTTCCCCCGTTCATGTATGTTGAGTAGTGGTTGTATTCTTTTCGGGATTTCAGGAGAATTCATTGGGAAAACCTACTGATCAGAGCAGTTGACATTAATATATTTCCCCCAGCACGCGCCTTGAATTCGCACCTGAGCCTGACAAGAAGGTGGAAATTCCTACCACCATACGGGATTCGAAGGCCGGTCAACGATGCTGCCCAAAGGGTAACTATAGATACTGCAGCCGGTCAGTCTAACGCGTACTACGAATTTTGCCTGTTATTTCCGTATCCGCAACCAGCCATAGGTGCACGGCCCCAACCTTCACAGCCCGCAAAAACAAGCCGAGACTTCCGTTCAACGTCATTAATTCTATACAATTTAAACGTCGAGCTCTCTTGGCCCTTCGAGCGATTTGTTGTTCCAGCAGCAGCGGCGCAGCGCAGCGTCGGCTCAAAGCGCGCTTTTACCCCGCGCGCGCCGCCTGCGAGAGATCAAACGCGCGCGCGGCGCGCATTGTTTCCCCGGCGCCGCGGCGACCGCCGCCCCGCCGCATTATTATACGCGCGTGGCACCGCGAAAACGCAGAAGCGGAGAGCGGGCCTGTGCGTGCGAAGTGCCCGGCGCTGGGAACGGCTCGCCTTCGGCCAGGGTCGCTTTATAAGGCGCACGGGTCCGGCAACCAGTCTCAACTGCTGTTCGCCGCGAGATAACTCGGGTAGTCTAAACAAATAATTCTTTTTTCTCAACAGAGAAATTTTAAAAATATATTTTAATAAAATAATTAGTAGCTGTAAAGGGTTCCGGAATTCAGTTCTCACTTCGGCGATATCTCTTGATTATAAATAATTATTTTTATGTTCAACAAAGAACATTATTACAATATATTTTACATTTTAAAAAAAATTAGTAGCTTTTATAAAGGGGTTCCAGGACAAATCGAGTCTCAACTCCGCGATATCCTTTGATTATATATAATTATTTTTTTCATTTTCGAACAAAGGAAATTAACAATATATATTTTACATTAAAATAATTAGTTGCTTAAAGGGTCGGATAGTATTCCGCATTGCGAAATTCTTTTATTGAACGATTACATTTACTAAAATATGCTTTAAGGTCGACATCAACTTCCGCGATATACTTGATTATCAAATAATGTATTTTGTATGTTGGACGAAAATTTACATATGGTTGGCGAAATGCCTACGCCGCCTATATGTCCGCATCATGGTTTTCCCTCAACGCAGATATCTCCCACCAGCCAGCACCCAACCCCATTCAGGACAAGCTCTATAAGCTCCCCAAATTGTTTTGGTAGTATAATTGGTATGTACGAAATAAGTGTAAGTGGGTGTACGTAAGGGGTGAAGTAGAGAACAAGGAAGAGAAAAGAAATGATTTTCACGCGGATCAGTTGGCTCGTTACTTGTTAGTCATGCTCGAAATCGCATCTTCGAGGCATCGTAAAGGAAGTTACCTACAGAGGAAAGCCTTGCAGACGAAGGCTTATGAAATATTCGAGCTAGTCAGGGTATGCATATGTCAGTCTGGGTCACAGTGTTGCGCAACTGTCGGACGCGAGACCTAGTTCGTACTCATCAGTATCTGTATGTCTGTCCAAATAGGTCATACCGTAAAGGTGTGTCGTTCGTGTGCTAGGCAAATTGTGTTATTTACGACAGGTTTATTCCAGGGGATAGATAAGATCAAGAATATCGTTACATATCACTATGTGCAACTACGTGGCCACTCATATGATCCTACACCGTCATGTAAAAAACGATAAACCAATAAGTGTGTGAGATACAGAAAGCAATTTAGCTGTCGGAATTCGTTGTCGATATTTTGAGTTGCACAGTCTCCCATTGGTTACGTAGGTTTTTTTTGTCTTTCTACACTTATTTTACGATTTAAAGCTCTCTCGATGTCAGTGTATAAGTCAATTATACGGTTGTACGTGTGTTGAATGCATTCTGTCAGAGGATATTCTGTAACTTATGCAACTGCAAGTTACTATTTGATTTAACTTCAGTTAGTAACTTGCCATACCATGATACATTATAATTATTACCAAGATGTAATTTTTTTTTATTAATCTTCCCTGACGATCTCTGGCATCTTCCAAGCGAACTTCGTTCAGAAAAGAAACACATAGTTGGCACAATATTGTTTTTTAGTTTTAATCGCATGGTAAACAAATAACTAGTTTCATTTCCTGTCAATATCACTCAAGAACATAGAGGATCATTGGGTCGAAAAAATGTCGTGTTAATTGTTTGTCAATATGTTTCAAAATGAAAAGTCCTATTGACACAAGATTGCCATAAAAATCCTCAATAATGATGCTGTAATGAAAGATTAAACAAAAAGAAAACTTAATCAGCTTCTGCTTTCAGTAGAATGTTAAAACAGATATGAGCCTCTCTCATACAATCAGGGGTAGTGTATTTAATATTTTCTTTTGCGGGTTGACTAAATCCCAATTGATCATGTTGCAGAACACTCTCCTGATGGGATATTAATCAGAACTGAGTTGTTAAAGGTATAATGAAAGAATGGGTGTGAATTCAAAAACGTCATAGGTAATAGACCAGTTGTCAACTTCATATCATATTTCGAGCAATACCTACGTTAAATTGTAACGCAAGATGCATTGGTAGGAGCGCTCGGCTTGTATCCCCGCGGCTAGAGGCGCACATGTCTTGCCTCCTCGTAGCCATACACACGGCACAGTATGTCAATTTGTCAGTTCTTTCGTTCATATCAATGGCAACTATTTATAAACAATAATATTTATTTAAACAAACAAAAATACTAATATGATTACGAATTGTGACTCAACATTAATTATTAACAACGTGTATCCCTTTATGCTTTTTGACAAATCAAGAAGGAATGTTGTTGTCAAAAAAAGTCTTTAATTTTTCATTCACGATGTTTCGCGTGTCACAGTCAACACGAAAGCTTCAGATTATACAATTATATAAAAATAATGGACATGTTTACTGTAATAAGCCAAGGACCCCCGATATTTTGCATGGGAGTAATTTGGCATCAAACGTGGCAGTACAGAGAAGGGTACGTATATAAAACGTTTAGAAATCAAAGAATCACCTTTTCTTAGGACAACAAATAAACCAAAGTATTGTATTCCATGCTTTGAGTGTCAGCGCTGGTCACGGCCCCGAAATACATTGAAATGCGATAAATGGGAAGGTAAGGGCTTGTGATAGCCTCATCTGGTGGACGGTTTGAAATTATTCACTCTTAATATGTGCCGGACCACAGCGGAACATGAAAAGCAATTTGATGTGATGTGGATTGTTTAGTTTTTCAGTGGTAGTCTGGGTTATTTGTTAATGGTCATGAAGGCGAAGTAAATGATGAGTTTGTATTCATAGATTAACATTGTGCAGCGATAGTAGTTCGAAAGGTGTTGGTATATAAATTATAATTGTGAATATTCGTTTAATGTAATTTGCGGCACGTAAGTCAAAAAAACCTCCGTATTTCCGAAGGGCGTTTATATCAGAGATAGGTCGTGAGAGATGCGGGATCTTTTATATAAAGTCGGCACCGGAGATGGCCGCGCAAGGGATTTCACTCCGGAACCCAGCGGATGTCAGTCGCGCTCGTAAGTAATTTTGGATAGAAATTAAGATTTTCGGATAGAATTTTGGTAGATGTTTTAGAATGTAAATGGGAAAGTTTATATAGAGATAAATTACTTTTTATTAATTACATTTCTCTTCAAACAGGGTGAAACGAGTTATCGATTACGCCTCGCTATCAAAAAATGTTTAATCGTACAGCGGTATTGTCCGTGTACCGGAAGGTCCCGCCGGCGTGGACGCATTTTTGTGGTGAATACGACAGCTATTTTGTGGTGATTTTCAGTGGAACCTTCCTGCCGCAAAAAAATGTAATATTATATTTTGTCGTTAGCTTGAAATAAACTAGTGGTGCCAACACATACTTCTTTTACAT
>BOPP01000174.1:2144330-2162301 GCA_017312745.1 Gryllus bimaculatus
TCGCATGTCCCACGTCCCATTCCTCACTTCGCCAGTGTTGTTTGCCGATCACTCGTTCCTCTCACGCTTGTCATTCTCCCTTTCTTAGGCTCTCGCTTGCTCAACTCGCCTGTCCCACGTCCCATTCCTCACTTCGTCATTGTTGTTTGCCAATCACTCGTTCCTCTGTCGCGTCGTCACTCTCCTTTTCCTCGTCTCTCGCTTGCTCAACTCGCCTCACATCGCACCTGATTGTTACCTCGTTTTTTCACCCTGCACGTTCCTCGCCTGACACTTGTAGCTCTCTCATTCCTTGTTCGCTTCTTACTCGCACTTTGCTCGTATCTCTCTTCCTCAACTCGCCTGTCCAACGTCCCATTCCTCACTTCGCCCGTCACCCGTCACTTCGTCAGTGTTGTTTGCCGATCACTCGTTCCTCGCTCGCTCGTCATTCTTTCCTTCCTAGTCTCTCGCTTGCTCAACTATCCTCACCCTCGTCCCTGATTGTTACCTCGTTTGCTCACCCTGCACGTTCCTCGCCTGACTCTTCTTACTCTCTCATTCGCTCATCGTTTGCTTCTTACTCGCTCTTTGCTCGTATCTCTCTTACTCAACTCGCCTGTCCCACGTCCCATTCCTCACTTCGCCCGTCACCCGTCACTTCGTTAGTGTTGTTTGCCGATCACTCGTTCCTCGCTCGCTCGTCATTCTGCCTTTCCTCGTCTCTCGCTTGCTCAACTCGCCTCGCCCTGATTGTTACCTCGCTTCCTAGTCCTGCACGTTCCTCGCCTGACTCTCAATCATCGTTCGCTTCTTACTCGCTCTTTCCTCGTATCTCTCGTACTCAATTCGCCAGTCCCACGTCCCTCCCAGCTAAGGATGCGCCATTAATAGCAAAACATCGATGCTAGTGAAACACCACCCGAGAAACAATTATATTTTTACACAACGAAGTGTTTAAAACTGGTTTAGTAACCTCTAACATTAGCCTTCGCGAGGGGAGAAATTAAATTAAACAGGTGAGGTGCTTATTAATTTGTAATTAATATTTAACAGATCTGAAGACAAAATCATATTAATAATAAGAAGAAAAATTTAATAAACAATTAACAAATTTAATAAACTGGTCCTGAAGTCTAGGTGCTCAGTGTTATTTCAAGGGGTCAGAGCTTCTTCAATTCGTCTACAGTGGTAGAGGAAAAAGGGGGAGGCACTACGCCTACTGCGCTTGTGTTGATCGGCTCTCCGCGTCCGAAATACGAGTGAGGGGTTAGGAATAACGTGGGCATCGGAAGTAGTCTGTCGGCGAAGGAACCAAAAACAGCGTTCTCGCGCGAACACATTAACTGACAGTGGTATAACTAATTATTTCATGCTTTATCGTATGCAAAGTTGAATTTTTTACAAACAAAATATAGAAAACATGAAGTCGTAAAGATCATATCATTTTCGATTAAAAAACATCGGCTTTAATTAAATCGATATTTTGAAAACATCGACATCGATGACATCGAGACATCGACTCTTCTCCCCGCCCATTTATCATTACTTCCTTCATTCTTCACTCGCCTTTCGCCTGTCACTTGCTTCCTCCTTCTCTTCTCACTTGCCCTGTTCTCGCACCTCTCTGATGTCTCCTCGCTCAATCGCCCACTCCCTAGCCTTGCATGCACCCCAACACTTGTCTCTCAATATCTCGTCCGCAAGTATTTAAATATTTAAAGAGAACTATCTTAACCCATTAGTCACCTGACCCGGGTGGAGATGGTTCGAAGAATCCCACAGTTTTTGAGAAATTCCATTCCTAAATTTAATGTTTAAAATATTTTGATAGTAAAAAGTATTGCACCTTTAGCGTATAGTGAAATAAACAGAAAGTTGAGATTTGCAGTTACATTTGTTTGATACTGTTAATGTAAAATGTTCTTAAAAAATATTTACAACCATAAATTATCATTGACGTTCTTCTATATTCAACTGAAAGATGAAAACTCACTATTAAATTTTCATTATTTTAGACACTACTTTCAAAGTTTACATTTATGACACATTGTAACAATACCCTACATACCTAACCACTCGACTGTCAGAGGCTGCGAGTAATTCACCTCCACTTATTTTCATCCGTCTTTGGCCATTTCCAGGCGACAACAGCTGTCGATCGCCAGCACCAAGAAGGACACGATCCAGCAGCAGTACGTCATCTTCCTAACGCAGAACCTGACGGAGGGCGACACCTACGAGGTGGAGCTGACCTTCTCCGGGCCCTTGAACGACGAGCGAAGCGAGGCCTTCTTCATGAACAGCTACGAGGATCACCGCACCAAAGGACGCAGGTCTGAACATCGCCCGCAGGATAAAACCACTGACAGACGTTTCAGAAAAAATAATTGTTTTTTTAATATTTAAAAATTTATTTTTTTATTTTTATATCAACAATTTTAATTCAGCGTTAAGCAGAGAATGAAAATAGTTATTTGCAATATAATTAGAGATCAGATAGACAAAGTGTGAATGATGACTATTAGTTGCCTCTTTTGGATGATATTAGAACATTAGCTAGTGCTCCCTTTAAATATCTTCTACATAGGTATTACAAAATAATATGAGTAAGAAAGATCAAGTAAACTGATGAAGAAAGCACATAATTTTGGGAATAGATCAGAAGTAGCTGTAGTGTTAGTTAGTATAAAAATGTAACTGCAGGTTTGAATCCCTCTTAATTTTGAACACATGGGTTAATTATATGTATCCTTGCTATTTAAATTGAGAGCTTCCTTAAAATTATTTGGTCTAGTTGTTACTAAGTAAAATGGAAAAGGGGGAAATGATTTTGAAAGAGCACATAATGGTGTAGATAGGTCAGAGATAAGTACGAGAGACGTAACTTATTCCTGGCCCTAGTTATTAGCGAAATGTGCAATTTTGAATCACTGATGAATCCATGCTACGTGATTAAATTAGAATCTCTCTTTAAAATTTTAAGTCTAATTATTAATTATAAGGGAGGCTGATTTAAAAAAAGCACATAATCACGAAGATATTCCAGAGATTGGCTACTGTGTCATTACCTATTCTTAACCCTAGTTATTAGCGAGGGTGCAATTTTCAATCACTCTTAATTTTAGGGTAAATTAAATCCCTATTTAAAATGTTTGTTCTAGTTATTAGGTATCCAGTAAAATGTTTCTTGCAAAAATAATTAAATGATTTTGAAAGAGCAGTAGGTAATCCATAGATTAGCACGAGTGACGACAGTCATTCCTGTCCCTAGTTATTAGCATGGTTTGTGTACATGTTTGAATCACTCTTAATTTTATGGTAAATTATATTAATGCAAGTTATTTAAATTAGGATCTCTCTAAAATGTTTGCTCTGGTTATTGCGAAGTGAAATGATTCTTAGAAAATAGTAAATTATTATGAAAGAGCACGTAATCGAGAAGATGGTATAGAGATTAGCAGTAGTGCAGACAGTCATTCCTGTCCCTAGTTATTAGCGAGGTGTGTGTCCATTTTTGAATCACTCTTAATTTTATGGTAAATTATATTTATGCTAGGGATTTAAATTAGAATCTCTCTTTAAATTATTTGCTCTACTACGTAAAACGTTTCTTAGAAAATATGGGAATTGCTTTTAAAAGAGAACGTAGATAATCCATACTCATTCCTATCCCTAGTTATTAGTGAGGGGTGTGTACATATTTGGATAACTTTTAATGTTATGATAAATTATATTTATGTTAGGGTTTAAATTATAATTTCTCTTTAAACTCTTTGGTCTGGTTATTGCCAAGGGAAATGATTCATAGAAAAGGGTGTTAATAATTTTGAAAAAGCACATAATGGTGAAGATAGTCCAGAGTTTAGCACGAGTGCCAACAGTCATTCCTGTCCCTAGTTATTAGGGAGGTGTGGGTACATATTTGAATCACTCTTAATTTTATGGTAAATTATATTTATGCAAGGGATTTAATTAGATTTCTCTTTAAAATCTTTGATCTAGTTTTTACCAAGTAAACGTTTCTTAGAAAATGTGAGAATTGCTTTTAGTGGTGTACCATAAGAGTCATTCCTGTCCCTAGTTATTAGCAAGGTGTGTGTGCAGGTCTCAAGCGCTGGTTCTCGCCCGCAGGCCGCTACGCGCGCCACGCCAGGATGCGGCCCAACAACGCGCGCCCGCGTCTAGTTCCCGTGCTTCGACCGTCCCAACTACAAGAGCCACCATTCACATCAGTGATGGTGCGCCCCGCGCGCATGGTCGCCCTCTCCAACAGCCTGTGCGCCTCACCGAGAAGCTGTGAGTTCAATTCCGCAACCCAACCACCCAACCCCCGCCCTGTGGGGTGCAGAAGATTGCGCTCGTTGGGGCGACCCACGTTGTATAGGACCTGTGGAAATAGTTTTTAAAGAAAAGCTTTATATTAGCTACATTTTTATACAAAAGAAGAGCATGCACGTGCCGTTGCGACCTACGTGGATAGGAGCATTTTAAAAATTGTTTTTAAAGAAAAGCATTATATTAGGTACATTTTACACGAGAGAAGATTGACGTTCCTGCGTGCGACCCAACGCCGATAGGAGCCTGTAGAAATTGTTTTAAAGGAAACTTTATACTTTTATAACCTTTTTACACGAAAGAAGATCATGCACGTGCCTTTCGACCTACGTGGGATAGGAGCATTTAAAAATAGGTTAGAAAGCATTATATTAGTACATGTTACGTAGAAATAGTTAAATGATCGACCAGGTCGATGTGGTTAGAGCGTGTGTCGACTCAGCGCTCGGTCTGATGGGTCGCAGGCTCGAGTCCAGCCGCGGGCATGGTTGTTTGTTCCTTGTCTTTCATGAATGAGTGTTGACGCGGAAGGCCTTGTGAGTGCGGACCACAGACTGGGGAACCCGCAAGTGTGCCTAGTGTAAAGGTTAATATGTGTCCCCATGAGGGACGTAGACATAGTCGTAATCGACTTCCTCAGAAGCTGGAAAACGCTTCAGGAAGAGAAACAAAGCGTGGAAATATTTTAAAATTCATTATTTCTATTGCAAATATTTTGATTGAATTTCATATATTAACATGGGAGACATATGCTAATTATTTCAATATTACCGATGGAACCTACAGTTGGGTCATGCTTAGGGTCGCTTAACATTTAATTCGCCTCTGCTTGTTGCCCTACAGAGCAGTTGGTTAGTTGGTTGGTTGGTTGGTTCCTTGGTTTTTATTATTAGAACACATGGAGATTGATCCATTGGCCCATCCTCGACATGGAGAAAGTATTGTTGAGGATTCATGTAAAGAATCTGAAAAATCAAAACATCCGTTTCAAATTCAAGGGGTGATCAGATCGATCGAAGAATATCAGTTATGGCCAAAATCAAACGTATGGTTTAGCCGCTAGGATTCTTCACAGACGGACGGACGGACATGGAGAGTCGTTGTGTGTTAAGCCAAATTTTTGATATCAAGGTCTCGCAAAACATCAATTCTATCTGTACATCGTATTAGAGATTATTTACTATGTACAGGAACAAGAGTTATCCACTTTTTATATCAGGGCGCAGCATGTTTTTTAGTCAAAAATGGCATTTTTTAGCTGCAGTAATAGTTTATATTTTCTCTATCCTAGAAAAGTAGTACGCGAGAAATTAAAAAATAATATGAACGCAATTGTGAAGTCGTTATAAGGGCATTCATTGTGATTGAGAAACTCTAGAGATCTCATCCTAAATAAGTCTCTACACTAAATAACTATTACGAGATACCTTACTAAAATTCTAAGTAGCTTTCATCGGATATTTTGAAATAAGCGGATTAACAATTTGATTAACGATATTTATATTTTTAATTTTATTGTGTATTCAATATTGTACTAAAAATAATTAACACTCGTTATATCACTAGTCAATAAGCATTCTTTATGTGATTAAGTTGTTTGTATTCTCAAATTTAACGCACTTTAACAACTCACCAAGAGAGTTTGGCCAGGCCCGTTAACATTGCGAATAAGTGTTATCATAGTGAAAATCATAGTTACGAAACAGTGACACAACCATCGTGTACCAAGTTCGAGTTCTTAGGCTTACGGATTTTTGACCCCAGCTAAGTAGTTGAAGCGTGGTCAGCCATAGTCTAAGCGAGAATCCTAAACATCTGCTACTCTCTCACGATAGTCGTTTCTGTAATTATAGCCTATAAAACCCAGGAAAATGCTGGGGCATTTCCTTAAAAAAAAACAGGTCACAGACTGCAAGCATCGTTCTTTTACGTCCTGTCCTCGCTCTCACATCCTCAGGTTCGGGTGAAAAGCTGGTCCATATGGCCCATCCTCCGCGATGTAGAAAACACTCCGAGAGTGTCAAATACGCCAAAGTTTGTGGGGGGTTGTAGAGGGAGAGGAAACAAACTAGACTAGCTTATAAATCTTTTATTGACTTTTGATCAATGTGGGAAACTCCTTGCGTCATTCGTAGGCATTCCTAACAGATCCCCAAGCCGCTCACTGCAGAGTGCAGTCAGCAGGTTGCCCGAGATAGCTTCCCAGGCGTTTCTCAGCCCATTAGGCCCCATCATACGACAGGATCTCTTGATCACAGCCACAAAGCGAGCGCTCGACCGGCCAGGCTTTCAGCGCTGGCCACCGGCCGCCTCAACAGGGCGAAATTGCTGCCATTATGGCGTCGTCCAAGGCCTCCTTTGGGATGAAAGCCGGCTCCTCATCGTCACCATGACGAATAATTCCGAAATTTTTTAATGAAACACCTGCTACATTTCCGAGTCAATGGACTCTTCTTGGTTCGCTCGTGCCTTTGTGTTGCGTTGAGTGACGAATTAGGTTCCATTGTGTTTGAACATGTTTCAAAATTTTGTCATGTACAATTGTGTCACATAATTGTGAAGTATCAACAAATAAAATAAAAGTAATTGTTAGATTGCTTTGTATTTGGAATCCAAAAATGGGAAAAATGTATTTAATTTCTAATATATATTTTAATTGCAAAGGTTACAATCGAATTGGTCAAGTGTCTTTTGGAAATTGTCAAAACGTTTTCATAATTTTCAACTGACTTTGTAGTCTTTGTACTAGTTGAAAGATGAATTAAGTTTGTTTGTTGTTAATGTTTCAAAATTTTGTCATCTGCAAAAAAATTTTTAAAAGAAATATTGGTTAGAATGTTTTTTTAAAGGGAAGAAGAAAAACCATGGCATAAATTATATAATAAACGAATAATTTCACAAATAGTTTTGATTAAAATGTATTGCTATTTTAAACATCATGCAGGACATCAAGAATTTTACATAATTGTGCTCCTGTTTCCAATACTAATTTTTTCTTCACAATGTGCTATCTTTCCATTTTCGATTTTGATATTACTGTGAAAACGTTAAATTTATGTATTTTTACACAATGTAAGCAATTTGCACAGATATATCTATGTAAATGCAAATGTGTTTAGGAAATATAAAAAATCTATAATTACATATTGAGAATAAATCTATTGCAATACAAATATAAGATACAAACTTTCTAATTTTGTTCTATTATTAGACATAATAATAAATAAAATACACGCCCAAATTCTTCCAAATAATTACCCTTATATTAACGAAATATCTCTCAGAAACAAATACTACTATTTCTTTAGAACAAATATTCCAATCTTGGTTTTTTTCGTGTACAATTTCAACAAAGAATTGGATTTAGTTGAGCAGACGTCAGCGGGTAATAACACCTATAATTTTTCTTATATGGGAAGAAAAAATAAATTTATATAAATGACACTGTGAAAGGTATTATCGATCAAATACTACTCACGATATCAAAATAATACTAACGCCTGAATCTGTTGGTGGTGGTTGCAAATTTTAGCAAAACCTCATTTTCTACAAAAGTGTATATAGGATGTTGTTCTTAGAGAGTTTTATTTCAAACATATTTGAATTAATTTCTCTCTGAAGGAACCTCTCTCAGAGCTGTGTTATGTTGTGTAGTACCGTTAAACTAACATTTTAAAGTTGTTACTACTATAAAATAATATATAAATATATAACAAAATTAATATTATTAATATTAAATAAGATAGTTGTATACGTTCTTCACCACCCCGTCACAATTCGTGGACGCAGTTACGCTCAGAAATATGATCCTTAACAGTAAATAAATCTAAGTTGTGGCCATCTTACTGAATAACAAATGTATTTTAATAATTAAATTGGTTCAAAGAATTGGGCACCCCGACCAAGATTCAAACCCTTGTCTCCTGGTTTGGCATTACTTACTAAACCAGAATATCCAGCTTCAAATCCCGGTCGGGGTGATTCTTTGATCAAATTTAATTATTAACATAGTTGTATGCGTTAGCAGGCTTCCGCGGCCGGAGTCAATACATTCTTGGCTATCCGGGATGGGCCGCGTCTCGGTCAATTGTGCTGACGTTTTGGCCATCTTGCTGTGGCCGAGCTCTGAAGAAGGCCACAGCAAGATGGCCGAAACGTCAGCGCCATTGACCGAGACGCGGCTCTTCACGGGTAGCCAAGAATGTATTAATATAGTTGTTTTCCTGTGCAGAATTGCTGCCACTAAGTAATGTAAGCGAGTTCCCAATCGCAGTAGGATAAAGGTAAACTTTAAAAAAATGAATTGTTGGTTGTTGTCGTCGCAGGCAGAGCGAGCCCGGCTGGGAGGTGGACCACTTCCCAGACGAACCCGCCCCATGTCCACGTCTCCGGGCCGTAGGTGGTGTCCGACCGGGCTACATCACGCCGCTCCAACCGCTCACGCCGAGGGTGTGAGTGGGCCCCGCCGCCGCTTCAAGGGCGAGGCCGTGGGCACACGCCACGCCATGGCAGGGCGGACCAACCCGTGGCCCGCGGGCGCCACGTGACCTAAGCCGTTTCGTAAATGCGATGTTGGCGCACCAAGCAGGTTGCGATGCATTCATATGCATTCATACGCAATTGAGCGATGGCGTTAGCAGGTTTTCTTTTTTTTTTTTTGGTCCTACTAGAGAAAGAGAAGAAATAAATGTCATCCCCGTCAACTTAATATGTTTATTTAGGTCTCTTAATTTGTTTATTTGGGTCTCTAAATAAACAAATTAAGTTGATGGAGATGGCATCTTTTATTCCTTCATGTAATTACGTAAAGAATACCACATCAGAATTTCCACAACCAGAGGAAAGGAAGTTTGGATTTTACTTGTAACTATGCCGCCCGTTAACGACATAAAAATAAAATGAGTTCTCGCAAATGGTGGTGTTTGAGAACTGTTGAAATCAAATCAGTTTTTTATTCGAATGAGTTTCATATATCAAACTATGATTTGTTTGACAAAATATAATCAAACTATTTTTTGTTTGCGTGATTTTGTCCTGTGAGAAAGTGGTATTACGAAAAGCATGGAACAACACATTGCCGATAACACAAATAGCAGGGCCAGTTGGTCATTTGTGTTAACAGACTAATGATGTTCATAAATGTGAGACAATTTGAACAACTCAAAATAAATGTATACAATAAATGATGTTATTAGCATATTCCTTGCTAATACTCATATAAACAACGCTTTATTTATTAAATGTTTCACAAAGAAAATTGCAATAATGATTTAAAAGAAATGTATTCAACAACCACATGAAACTAAATCGTTCTACATAAGTTTGGCATGAACAAAACTTTCTGACGCACAAGAAAAATGTGTCATCTCAATAATTGTTATTTTGAAATGTAGCTTTTAACTGAAAACTTTTAATTTGCAGAGAGACAAAGTGTTTTACTCTAAATACTGTCTGTTTTGCAAACTTTTTATAAAATTTACACTACAGAAAATATACTATTTACTAAACATTCTTCTTTGCTTATCTAAAACAATTATTGTAAATGTTTTTTAAATGTGTCACTTATTATGCACCCACGAAATGCATAGCTTAACGTCTCCTTTTTAAAGAGGATAACAGGAGAAGGCAGTTCTTTTTTTCGTAACCCGGGATAGAGCTCTCGGATAACGATAGTCTGAGTACCCCTGCTAATCGCTCTCTGGTCTGACTCATTGTGTCGGTGTCGGTCAAAGGGGAACACACTCATTACAGTCGCTTGAAGCGGCAGGGCCGTTGCGCGGGATGAATGGAACAAATTATCCGAATTATGGTGGGCTTTCTACGTCTGTTTTCAGTCGACTGAACCTACAAGTAGTCACGAAATGCGTGCAGTTAATAGTGGAGCTTGACGCATTTTTGGTGAAAAGAGATGTTTTTGTCAAAGACAATCTTGTTTATTCTACAGAATGGGGTTATTGCAAAGTATTGATCATCGAGTAATTGGAATTAGCTGAGATCGCAGACGAATCTTCGGAAACTATTTAGTAAGAATGTATAATTTAACTTACAAAAATAAAAATTAAACTAGTTCAAAAAAAGTTGCCATTCATTTTTAACGAGGCGATTCCTTATGGAAGGTAAGACACAGTTACGTGATTTTTCTGAGTAAGTGAAACCTCATTTGTAGTTGACTTGGTCGCTTCATTTTGAGATTACAACCGCTGGACTTTCATTTTTTGAT
Source organism: Gryllus bimaculatus (assembly GCA_017312745.1). Taxonomy (NCBI): domain Eukaryota; kingdom Metazoa; phylum Arthropoda; class Insecta; order Orthoptera; family Gryllidae; genus Gryllus; species Gryllus bimaculatus. The sequence goes on from BOPP01000174.1 coordinate 2,154,868, forward strand.
TAAAGTAGGGTACACAGTACACCCTCGGAGAAGTGTGGCGTTGGAGGGTGGGGGTCTTCTTAAGCCATCTCTCAAATTACGCAATGCGCTCTGATAGAAATGAATAAAATTTAAGAATAGGCGATTTTCATGGCTTGCCCTTCATACGCTTTGCCCCCGCCGCATTCTAATGCCAATTTACTTTCAACGGCAAGTTTTCTCGCTTCACTCGCCCGGATCCAAGTCACGGCGAGGCTCGGGCCTTTGGCCCTCGCGTTCACTATAAACATCCTTGAGCCTATCCAACGCATTATTACCAATTCACTGTTATAAGAAAGCACTTTTCACGAAAGCCTCCAGAATTCAAACCGCGCAGTTACCGCCGGAGCAGTGCCGGTTAAATCTTCCGTAAGTTGTATCGTATAATGGACTTCATCCCATTTTTCTTAGCGAAACAAGAAAATTGTATCTTTATATCTGCTCATTTGGAAGTCGGTTTTACTCTTTTCTGCAGAATTCTGCAGATAAGAAAACAAACGTTAGGCTATTGTATTCATCCATTACAATATATCCTAATGCAATCCTTAGAATGTTTCCTTGCAAGTTAAATTATGAATAAATGTAGCAATGATAGTTGCGCCAAAAAAATCATTAAGGCAATAGAGTCATAGCAATCTCGGACTGAAGGATCGCGGGTTCGAGTCCCGCCTCGTCCTTGACCCCACACCATATCACATCATACTGTTTACCATATCGTTAATCTATAGTGGTCGCTAATGACCTAGCTGTTGATCCGACCTTAAATTTTTTTTAAAAGTGGCGCTAGTTCATGTATCTTCTTGGGTCACATTTATTACTGCCACCAATTAATTACTACCATTTTAAATGATTCTTGACTCTAAGATATCACTATTGTTGATGATGAGGACGATGACTTTTTTCTGCTTGCCTGATGCGTGCGTGCTTGCGTGCGTGCGCAGGGGGCCCGCAGATCCGCGTGTTCGGGCGCGCGCACTTCCTGGGGCGGCTGCAGGCGGCCGCCGACGCCGCGCCCGCCGCGCTCGCCTTCCTGCAGGACTACTTGGGCGTGCCCTTCCCGCTGCCCGGCCTCGACCTCGTCGTGCTGCCGCACTACGCCGCGCGCCACCCCGCCGACATGTGGGGCGTCGTCATCTTCAGGTGAAGCACGCCTTTCTTTCCGACATCCTACATTCATTCTACCCTGCAGACATGTGGGGCGTCGTCATCTTCAGGTGAAGCTCGCCCGCCTTTCTGGCGTGATGCACACGCGCTACCTTACACACAGATGGGGCGACGTCATGTTCAGGTGAAGCACATCCTTCTTTCCGACATCCTTCAGTCATTCTACCCTGCAGACATGTGGGGCGTCGTTATCTTCAGGTGAAGCACGCCCTTCTTTACGACATCCTACGTTCATTATACCCTGCAGACATGTAGAGCGACGTCATCTTCAGGTGAAGCACGCCCTTCTTTCCGACATCCTTCATTCATTCTACCCTGCAGACATTTGGGGCGACGTCATTTTCGGATGAAGTTTAACCACCTTTCTGTCATGATACACTCTCCGTACCCTGCAGACCGTAGGGGCGTCGTCATCTTCAGGTGAAGCACGCTCGCCTTTCTGGCATGATCCACACGCGCTACCTCACACACATGTGGGGCGAAGTCACCTTCAGATGAAGTTTAACCACCCTTCTGGCATAACACACACGCGCCACCCCGCCGACATGTGGGGCGTCATCTTCAGGTGAAGCTCGCCCGCCTTTCTGGCATGATACACACGCGATACCTTACATACAGGTGGAGCGATGTCATCTTCAAATGAAATTTAACCACCTTTCTGGCATGATACACTCTCGCTACTTTGCAGATAGGTGGGGCGTCGTCGTCTTTAGGTGAAGCACACCTGACTTACTCTCACCCTACATTCATTCTAATCTGCTGACGTATGGAGCGTCGTCATCTCCAGGTGAACCACACCCGTATTTCTAACATCCTACACTCATTCTACCCTTTAGACTTATCGGGCGGCATCATCTGCAGGTGAAGCACATCCGACTTTCTAACAGTATATATTCCCGCTATAGGGAGACGTAATCTTCGGGTGAAACACAACCATCTTTCTGACACATGACCCTCATGCCACCCTGCAAATATGTGGGGTGACGTGATCTTACACAACCTACTTTCTGATACGCTACACTTGCGCTACGCCTTTGGCCCCTTTTGTTCAGACTTTTGTCATAGGAAGTTATCAGTTTCACTGTTACGTATCTACGAACTTCCGTCCCACAACAGTTTACGCTCCCGTAAACGCGCCGCGATCGTATTTCCAATAATTTCAGTTGCCGCTGCTTTTCACTTACCCCACGTCGCTGACCATTCTCCTCACTCTTGAGGATTGTCAAATAAAACAATAACGTACCAATAAAAAAATAATTGTTCGAAAATTTCGCATGGCAAAGCAATTGGCAAACTGCTACCTGCTCCGCGTTCGCAAATATCTCCGTATTCCTGAACCACCGTTTAATTATATCTAATACATGCCCGAGGTTTCTCTAATATTCTAATCACTTGTACACCACTACTAACTGGTTATATAAACAAATATGTTACTTTAAATATTACAACTTAACCGTCTTGCGTCCATATATTTCCAACTCTAGCTGAAAACAAACTTGCCTCCATAGCAATCCATTTCATCACTCAATTGTTCGTTCCCTTACGTGTTGCTACACTCGTACCAACCCGTAAGGGAACACTATACAAATCACGTGTGTGAGGTTAGCCTCTTTCTGACGGTACGCCCCGACGCGACAGGGAGGAGGACCTGGTGGGCGAGTCGATGCAGGTGCAGCTGACGACGGAGCTGGCCTACCAGTGGCTGGGCCACCTGGTGACGCCAGCGCCGCGCTGGGCCGAGCTGCACCTCAACAAGGCTCTCGTCAACCTGCTGATGGTGGCGCGCCTACAGGGCGTCTCGCCCATCTTCTCGGTGAGCACCCCCCCCCACTCTCCACCACCCTCGGACCATCGCGCTCTCAGGGATGCGCTTATCACGATGGATCCGTACTCTGCGCAAGTCGCTTTCGGGTGAAGACGGTCGTTTACAACTATTTACGACTGAATACACGTTGGCGGGTTCAAACCCGATCGAAGCCAGAGATTTTTAAGTGCGAGAAAATCCTTCGTATGCCTTCCTTCGGAGGGGAAGTAAAGCCGGCTGTCCCATGTTCGTAGATTTACTTGCATGTAAAAGATCCTCAAGCCTTAATGACGCCTCTGAGCTAAATTCAAATCGCCTGTTTCTCGACCAAGAAATATCTCCTTTCTCTCCTAGTTGGTGAAAGGAGCGTAGCGAAATTTGCGTGGTCAGACGGAAGAGCGGGCCTGATGGTCCGAGTCTCGCCACGTAAAATAAGGCCAATCAATTCAATTCAATACTTTAAACACTCACTAGAGCGCAGGCACGACCGCACTTCGTCCACCTCGAGGAGATTGAACAATAGAAATCTATAGAGTGGCGATGTGTATACCATATTTAAAGCTTCTTGACAGGAGAGTCACCATGTTTTCTGCGGGCAACATAAAAATGTTCACGTAATGCTAAATCTAGTCGAAGTGCTTTTAGGAGAGATTTAATATTTAAAAGATGTTGAGTTTAGTCTAGATTAATTTAAAGAATCAAGAGTGTTTACTTGTTAATTTTTAGATTGATAATAGATTTTAAAAACAATTTTCAGTCGTGCAGTTCAGAATATTAAGTTATTAAAATTTTAAATTGAATTGATATCTCTATGGAAATGTCATTTACAATAGTTTGAAAATCGCTGTATCAAAAACTTAGATAAAAACAAATATTTTAACAAATTTTCATAACTGTTTTAATACACTTTAATGTAATATTATACATATTTACCAGTGCTTACAGAATGTCAATAAAAGGTCTGGACTAAATTTATTTCAAATTTACTAATAGTCAAATATATTATTAATTATTTAAATATTAATATACACATTACTTACACAAACTTAAAGTAAAATATCTCTCTTACTTCCAATACTTTTGTGGTGCCTAATACTGTTGTCGCTTCTAATGGTGCAAATTATATGCCGCACAAGAAGAGACGTTTTCACTAACGCTAACGCTAACCAGGAAGCACTTGGACAGGATCATGGATCCTCTCTGATCCATACCCTAATTCATTATTATTTCTGTAGCATAGGTCCTATATTACTCGCGTTTTAATGGTTTCTTTAATATTACTACTAAGCGAAGATCTCCATCCAAACTTACTTTGACTGCCTGACTATAAAAATGCCATTTAAGTTTGTGATAAGAGTTCAAAGCTTTAGGGAGTATTTTCGGTTTATGTTATCAAGGCGTAATGAATATTTTCAAAATGTCTTTCAAATAATATATATTTTGCTTATTCCGCTCAAATATAATTCATTTCAGCCGGGAAACCTAGCTACTCGTGACCACAGTTTGTACTATGAGTACTCCAAGAAACATCCGTACGCTGTTGTGAAGTCCCAAAAGGAAACAATTCGTCTAATGAAATGTAAGTTGTATACTTCTTTGCTTTCTACTTTGCCTCAGTAAATATTTTTTTAATGTAATGCTAACAATACTTCCTTTTCCCATTATGAAGTCCAGCAGTTTAAAAATATTTAAAATAAATAAATAAATATAATTTAGAAAAGTACGTAACTGTGAACCATTATTTACATTATTAAAAAATAGTTAAGTTGTGAGTAGGAAAGAACATGTGTACAGTATTTGTTCAAATGAAACGACATTGTATATCAAATTTTTCATTTAAATAAAAAAAATTAACAAAATATTGTTTTTATATCGTGCTTCTAATGAAATTAGTTCCAATTAAAATTTGTATATTTAGAAGCCATTATATGATACGTTGTAATGTATACTACAATTTCTCAAATTATCCAGTTTATATGATCAGAAAAGGTCACTTCTACCTGGAAAGTTAAAACTGTTGTAAGCATGTCAACACTAATACCTACAGCCAATTACCTCCCAAATCACTGTTGGTAATAAACCCGTATCATTGCAGCCCAGTGGGTGCTTCGCATGATAAACAACACGATCACTGAGAAAACTTTCAAGAGTGGCCTGCAGCACTTCGTGCAAGAGAGGTACTTACAGTAATAAATCATTTTTGACCAGTTATGTAAATTCAAAACTCACTTTTCACAAAATCTTGCAGCTTAAATTAAGAAAATGCTCTATCCCAGATCTATGATTACTTTTGTATAAATATGTTCAGTACGAATTGTTAGCTTTTAACTGATACATTCGATAATAAACTAAAATCCATATATATTTTTTACACGAAAATGACACGTAGAAAGCTAATTTAAATTTTTTAATGGATCTCTAATCATTGTTCATAACTTATACCTACTGTAATATAACGTTAATGTGATACATAGGGTACACAAAAATTTTCTGATTTCCCCATTGTTGGTTTTCAAGAATATATCTTTCAATGTACTTCTATATTTGCTTGACTGCATAACTCGGAAAGCAACAAATAATTTTAAAACAGAAAGTTATAATTTTTGTAAATTAATTTTAATTTTAAATCGTTTCCGTAAATGTGGCTTTTGTATTTGTAATTTATAAAATGACAGTGTCTTCAATGCTGTAATTTGTAAACTGAGCATAATTTTTTAGACCCAACACGTTTTTAAATTCACTTTCTTTAGACATGCCAATTCACAACAGTGTTTGATTAGTTTTTTCGGTAACTAAATAACTGTACATGTATACTCAAAGGACTTCATCATAAATTTTCATTTTCTTCATTGAAATAAAAAGTACGAACTTAATTTAATAGCGACTTCCTTAATTCCCCTAATGGATCACCTTAATTCAAGTCCTGACGGACACCCAGGAAAGGGCGACATTCAAATATTTTCAATATTTGTGAATAATAATAGCTAGTTTGAAGCTTGCGAACATTCCATTATTTGTAAATCATTTGGTGTAAAACTTAAAATAGATGTACAATGGAACCCTACTTCAAACGTCTGACAACTCGTGCTGCGAGAGTACCTTCCAAAAAAGTTCAACAAGTCTCACTTTGTAGAATGCAGCATAAGAACACCTCGCATTATTTCTGAGGTTTGCACGATAGTACCGTATGTTGCTGCAGAGCGTGTGATGCGGGTTGCATATGGGTCCCTATACAAATCTGCTACTTCTATTTTTTCGCCTTAAATCTAATTGATGCGAAAGAGGGTATGTCCCTATTCTGTTATATAACACGATATTTTGTGTCGATGTTTACTTGTTTAAAAACAAAAAAGCCGTCATCATTAATGTGGCGGCGGTGGTGTAACGGTTAGCGTACCGGACTGTTGTATCCAAGTTCGAAGCCGTGGATTTTTAGGGCGACAAAATCCTTCGTACGCCTTCCTTCGGAGGGGAAGTAAAGCCGGATGTCCCATGTTTGTAGATTTACTTGCACGTAAAAGATCCTCAAGCCTAAATGACGCCTCTGAGCTAAATTCAAATTGCCTGTTTCTCGCCCAAGAAATACCTCCTTTCTCTGCTAGTTGATGAAAGGAGCGTAGCGAAATTTGCGTGGTCAGACCGAAGAGCGGGCCTGATGGCCCGAGTCTCGCCACATAAAATAAGGCAAATTCAATTCAATCATTCCTTGACTTATGTAGAAGGAATAACGTTTCTTTGCATGTGCGTGGCAGGCAGTATAACGTGTTCGAGGAGGCGGACATGTTCAGCACCATCACGCACCAGGGCTGGGCGGACGGCACGGTGCCCCGCGACGTCCAGCTGTTGGACGTGGTGAACTCTTGGGTGCAGCGTGATCGCTACCCGGCCATCACCGTCACCCGCAACTACAACGACGCCACAGCAGAGGTTGAGCAGGTAGGCCTGATCTTGATATCGTGATTGCAGGGTAGGGTTCCGCACGAAACGTTTTCGCACGAACATCGCGACAGCTGGCATAAAATCCGCTAGAAGGCAGCTAGGAAGGTGTAGATAGAAAATAGAATACTCTCACAGCATTGATGAAATGAAATTTATGAGCGAGATAAAATGTATTTATTTTAAGTAAGGGATGTGTTAAAGTTAATGATAAATATATTAGAAAGCTATGATAATTTATTCAAAAATTTAGATAAATTAAATTTTCTGACTCAGCAAATCAGATACCGGAAGGAAGTCAGTGAAAGGCTATTAACTACTAGTGAATGTTTCACACAGAAAGGCGATAAGATTACGTACGTGTTATTGAATTTCCCGTAAAGAAGAGTAGAAAGGGGGAAATATTTTCAGCATACGAGCGAAAACGCATCGAGTTCGCTGAGAAAAAAAAATGGCCCTGAGGAACATGGCAAACGTACTGGTTCCCGTGCACACACACACACACACACACA
>BOPP01000174.1:2169590-2184492 GCA_017312745.1 Gryllus bimaculatus
CTCTCCCTCTCTCTCTCTCTCTCTCTCTCCATACATACATACATACAGTGGCTTGACTTCTGGCGGAGCGCGACGAAACGGCTATCCAGTACCTCCGAAATGATCATTAAATTATATTATAAATTTATAACTATTTCTATTAAATTAATAAAAAAATTTAGATCGCGTTGTAGGACCTACAATTTTATAATCATGTATAATTGAACATTCAGAAAACACCTTTCGTATATTTTCCAAATGAACCAATTTTTATGCCCGAAAGTTGGCGAGCGTAACCCGGCGAGACTAGCGCCTCCTACAGTAGCACCCTCTAGCTTTGCCTCCTATTTCGATGAGTTCCAAGGCCCTGGCGGGCTTGCGAGCTGGCGGGCGTAAGCCCCATTCGCAAGATCTCTTTGTACCTTCTCGAAGGCCGTTAGCGTTTGCGCGAGATATCTGTGCACTCGACAACCGTTAAGAGCACGCGGTAGAGGCATATCTCACCCATGTTAAATTATGGTTTCACAGAGGAAGATTTTCTCAGAAACTATTAACGCTATCTTCTTCAATTTTTCTCTCAAAGTATCTCATCTTTGTTACACACTTTAATGAGACCTTTTTGTGAAATCAGTAATGTATTGGAAAATATGTATTTTTGAAAATGTGTTCCGAAAAATTGCAAAATTTCGACTGGTATTGTACTGAATAATTACGTTTTTGAAAATTCTTCAGTTAAAGTATGCGTATACATGGGTTACATTCATAAAAAAAATTGGAGTGAATAGGATTTATAGAAACTGAGGAAATGTTTCTTACATGCCGAAAATTACAACTTCTGAGAAATGAAGATCAAATTTTTTCGCTCAAGCAGCCTGTCGAAAACTAGGAAGTCGATGTTTTTGAGAGTGTAGCCTCCTCCCTTCTCTGTTACGATGACCGAGTGAAATATTTCTCGCGGAATGTGTAACAGTCGCATTTTAATGCTATTCCGGAATCCGGAGAATGTCCGGAGGGGGGGGGGCAACTATGAACCCTAAAATACATTGCAAAATAATTGAAGGAACATTTTTGGGACCTATATTTAAGAAATAATACTTTATGTATTTTGAAATAGGTTGCAATATTTTTTGTAGGTTTGTGTTAAAATATTTTCAATTTTCGAGGTACGGCAAAGGTATTATTTCTAATATGTTCTAACTTCCGGTCCTTTTCGCTGAGAAACCAATAATAGTGACGGTTGTTTAAGAACTAGTTCAACATTCATTATGATTCTCCGATAAAATTTTTTTATATACATTTAACATACTGAAATAATTATGAATCTCGCGGTAAAAGAATAGTCCAATTTCCACGTTGTGATTTCGCGTTGTGGTTTCGAATTTTTTTGCCATCCCATGAGCGATAAAAAACAAAACTACAATTACTTAGAGTTTGCTGATAATAAAATTCCTAAACGACGAAACAGTAACTCCTTACACGAAGATAAAGAGACTCTGCTACGGTCCATTGTGAACATCGTTGCCTCGGAAGTATAGATTTTGGTAGCTAGTGATTTTTCTTTTCTTTAGTAATTTTCCAAGTTTGCCTCAGCTTGTACTTCACCGGGCACTTCCAAGACTGGGAGTGCTATGAAGACTCTGGAGGTCATCGTTTGTGAACAGCGAGGATACTGCAATTCTGTCGGCCGGTTGGCAAGGTCGGGCGCGACCACAAGCAATATTTGAATATGGACCTGAAATGTTTATAAGCGCAGGGCCTACAATACTCTATTCCAGAAAAAAAATTAAAAATGGAATCATTCCTAAGAAATATTCGAAAATGTTGGGGCTCATATAAAGTAGACAATCCTAAAAAATAAAATATTCGTTTCAAATTCGAATAGGCCGGCTTGAATGGCCAAGATGGCTAAGAACGTGTACTGACTCAGCGCTTCGGTTCGAAGTGTCGCGGGTTTGAGTCCCGCCTTGAGAATGGTAGTTTGTCTTTTGTCTCTCATGTATGTGTTGTCGTGTAGTCTCGCGAGTTAATGTCTAGTGTACGGTCAAATATGCGTCCTATCGGATCGCAAAGGGTAACCGCCTGTCGGCTGGACAAAACGCCCTAGAGAGAAATTCGAATGGCAAATGTAGCCAGGTCAACTATTTCAACTAGGGGATTTTGACCCCGCATTCGAAAAAGGTATTTTGCTTCCTACAGGAGCAAAAACGTTTTAGAAAAGATAACATCCCCACAAACTTTCATTTTTTTAGATTAAGTGCATTTAATTCCTAAGGCAAATATATCTCGGTCTTTTTTTCCTCCTAAACAATCTGAATGGACTGATCAGTACCGAATTACTTTTACAATTTCTGTGATTTTTTTGTGATGGAACGATTCTCTTTTCTAGGATCCTGAATGCATCCATCCTGGAAACGGACAGTAACTTCACTATTTCTGACGTTCGCAATATTGCCAACGTGCTCTCTGGTAACGCTTATGGCCACGCCGCACTTTTCAGTTTCCTCTCAGAGCATTGGGACGCTGTCAAAGAGCGGTGAGTAATAAACTACACTAACCAACGTGTAATTGTTCAATTTACTTTACCAGTAGTTAATTACTCTATCGCATTGTTGTTGTTTTTTCGATTTTAAATATACTGACGCAAGGTCGCCCGTTGTACCATTCTATTGTCCCCAATTTTAATCACTCATTGGAAGTTTTCAGTTTCTTCTGTTTAAAGAGAAAATTGACGTTATTCTATGTTCTGTTTGATCTGTTTTTAGTTGTTCTGAAGAACCCGGTATGTGGGAATATTTTGTTTCAAGAGCACTTTCCAACTTCAAAACCCAAGAAGGGTTGGACTTGGTAAGTGTTAAATGTGCTGCTCAACAGAATTAGCCTACCCCAAAACAACCTGTAGTTATTGTCGAATTTTTGAACGTTTTCTTTGAAATGACGACATGATGGAACCAAAGTAGTTAAATGCCCAGTGTTTTTAACGTTTCAATCACTTACGAAATTTAAGTATATTTCATTGCCGTTTTTTAGATAATTTTCGTCGTAGGTAAGATTGATACTAGTTGCCCGCGCTATGTTGTTGAGTTGCCAGCCCCGTTATAGGTAAACCTGTCAACACCATAATTTGCTAGTTTTTTTGCTATGAGATGTTTTCTACAATTTACTTTCCCTAGATGTTTATTCTGTGTCTTATACTGTGGAAGAAAGAAATTACAAGTGATGGGATGCATTTTCTTACTAAATTCGAAAAACATTTAAAGCCTCGACAAGAATTTGAAATGTTTACAAGTGTCTTTTAATAAATTTAGAAAAATAAAATAATCTTTAAAGAAAAAAGTAAATTTCTTACTTGAATACAGTGTTCGGCAGCTATGAGACAAAATTCCAGCTCTGGCTTAAATTTACTTCTTCGCAATCCTGAAATATTTAAAGTTTAAGATTTCTATGAATATAATAATATAAAAGATTTGTTGTCAACCAATACATTTTTAAAATTGAAAGCAACTCTTATTTCATTATGTCAGAGCATTTTTTATACTGCCCCCTTCAGTCAAGTCTTTACGCACCATTCTATGAAAGAGGATTGGAATGTGTGAAACGTAAGTTAGAATTTCAAAATCACCTCTTCTTGTACTATAAGTTGTATATTTTTAATGTAGCATTTAAAGACCTATTTCTCAGTAAGGATAGATTTTCTGCCTGACATAGAATGAATAATAATAATTTTAAAAATTATGAGGTGATTTTTCTTAAACAAACACAGCTTTTTTGTTCATATTTGACAATATTTCACATAACATGTATGGAGTTTTTCAGGATAAAGGAAAATTACACCTATTTTGAGGTAAAATTCCATACTGTATATTTTGAAAGACAATCAATTTTTAGTACTTAATTTATTTTGCAAATATTTACAACAAAGGCCTACTTTTACTAATAATTGTATATCTAGTATTCTAAATATGCATTTTCAATAAATTATATAATGCTAGAGAATGAAGGAGGGGATTCTAGAAAACATTACGCTTCATTGTATAGTTGGGGGAGTTAGTTTATTGTTATATAATGATAATTATGTATGTAGTGTTATGTAACCTTTAATTATGTAAGTAGTGTTATGTAACCTTATTTTTTTTATTATTCAGCATTTGTTGAAATAATTCCTTTTATTCGGTCTATACTAAAACAAAACACTAAAATATTAACAATTTTTTTTTAATTAAAAAAGTTTTGTTGCTAAATTGTTACAGTAAATGGAGATATTTTTTCAACAATGATATATTGGTTGAATCTGTTAGAAGTAAGAAAAATCATATCTCATTTTTAATAGATTCTATAATCCAATTAAATTAGTGCTGTAGACTTCTGTCCATGCATGATCAAGAAAGGCATGTACCCAGCTTCTCAGAAATTTTCTTCCGTACACATTCCGCCTTCACTTGAGAATTGTACTCGCTCTGATTGTCAGGTGCAGTCAGAATTCCAAATAATTCTGACTTTATTACCATCAATTTTAATATTTTAAGAGAATAATTAAATTAAAATGAATTGTTTTTATTTTTATACATTTTAGTGTACCTATTGTAAATGGGGATGTGTTGACACAAGCATACATTACAGGAGGTTCAAGCTTGCGTTACAGGAAGTTCAAGCTTGTATTGCAGGGAGAGAGAAGGGATATTCAAAATACTCCAAATCCACATTACATAATTTATGGATGACCCCTTATCCTCTTTTGTGTAATAAAAATTCTTTTGGATTTTGGAATTTTCCCAAAATGTAATTCCATGTCATAAGTGACACATAAGTGAAAGAAAATAAAATATTAGAGAGATGCGTTTTTGTCTCTATGGTTATTAAGGTTTTAAGAGCAAAACATATTTTATGGAGCTTTCTACTTAGATAATGTGTTCGAGGTTTCCAATTAATTTTTTCTTCTAACCAAGAATTGGAGCTCTTGAATAATATCACGATAGAATACTTTTTATTGTTTGAAGTTACTCATAGTTCATCCGTACCCTGTACTCGTACTAGAATATTTGTGTCAGCAGCATAGTGAGTTGTTTTGCAAAGAATTATTTCTTCAACATACTTTTTGTAGTTGCTTGTACAAGGTACTTTTATTTGATTTACCTAGAGCTAACTATTTGCATTTGGTTTTGCTTGGAATGCATCTTTTCTGCTAAGTTGTCGCTCACTTATCCTATTTATTTTCATATACTGCATTCTGTCATTAAGATATGAATTAAACCATTTTAGTTCTATTTCAAGACTTTCCAATTTTTGTTTTAAGTACCAAAGTCAAATTTACCAGGTCAAAGGTCTTGCTTAAACCTAAAAATAAATAATGTTTTAATATTTTTACAGTATAATTTATTCTCACACTTTTTGAAAGTATTACGTCAACATTTTTTATTAAGAATAAGTGAATTTATATATTTTTCTATTAACTAGACTCAAGTTTTTTTTAGAGATGTTTGGTAATACCACATACAAAGCTGAAACTAGTTAAAAACTAAACCAATTAAAGCAATTGTTTGTGTTTCTCATGTCTTTTCATTGCAAATAGTGTAATAGGTACTAGTTTCTAGTTCTCAGTTCTTAACTGCACATTTATTAGTAATGTATATTATATTCCAAAATAAAATACGTCTGATAACTTTTATTTTGTATCCTAATTAATTAGTAATTTAATGCAGTTTTAAAAGGAAAAGCGTGCTATAACCAATCTAGAAACTAATTATGGTAATTTATGGATGAGCATTTTCTCTTTAAAGGACATACTCGTCCGTTTTTCTCTATCTAATTATATTGATTCCAAAACAAATTAAATGACAAGGCTGAATTTTTACAGGTGTCTGAGCTCTATGTGTCACGCATGGGACAATTTGGCCCTGCAGAACCTATTGTTGAAGAGGCATTGAAGACAATAAAAGAAGAAGCAGAATGGAGCAATGAGAATCTACCAGACATGGAGCACTGGCTGGATGCTCATCTGGATCAGTGAGCCAGTCATTTTCTTTCATTTATTTAAGTGTAGTGTAAAGTTTGTGTAGGTAGTCGTAAAATGAATTGAATAGCTATCGTTGTGTAGAAGGTGTTTGGTGTGTATAGCTGTCAATTGTGTTTGTGTATTGTTGGATGAATGATGTGGTGCTAAGTGATAAAAATGTGTTATTTTTAAATGTATTAACATTAATATTTACTGTAGAAGTAATAGAGTGTATGCTTTATTTTCGTACAAATATAATTAGCGAATACATCTAATATCATAGTATTTAATAATTCTGATAAATGCTCAAGAATTCAGACTGTCAAATGTTTATGTGAAACTCAAAAAGAGAAAAGGTAACAACAAACTATGTTCACCAGTTTTTACATATGAAGAAAGGAAATGAAAGGAATTATGAAATGTAACTTGTGTTTATAAAACTTTTCTGATTTTGTAGTTCATCAAAATGTTTTGAAGTAAACATAGTTTTATATGTTTCTTGTTTGTTTTTATTATGCACGCTGACCAATATTCCACTGATTAACATTAAATTTTGTATCTAATATGTTTAAAAATGTATCCAATAATAAAACAGAATATTTCCAACACCTCAAAATGAGCAGATATTGCTTTTTCATAGATTTAAACATCCAACAGAAAGTCTTATTAACTTTTTGATCACGTCAAATTGAAAACGTCTCATAGTGACTAAATGACATACATTGATTTTTATTTTGATAATGAACTTTGTTTTAAATGTTAACTGGATGAATTCAACTAACGGTATCTAAACCAACTACTACCAATATTAATACCTTTTTAATTTAGTTGACACCATTAATTGTTAGAATACATTTTTTCATTACATTTAACTTTTCTACTATGATCTTTTAGAAGCATAGTTTCCATGTTGAAGATCGTGTGTGTAATTTTCAGTCACATTTAAGGAAATTTTTCTTTGATTTGTTTTATCATATTTGTAGTGTATCAAAGTGTCTATTACCTGAAAAGATAGTTGCAAAGAAAGTTTTTTTGTACTATTGTAGAGTATTAAAGAAAAGACACTAGTTGCGAGATAAACATTTCTAAGCTCTTAGCTAAGATCCATACCGGTATACTTAAGAACTTTTACCATGCAACTACAGAATAATTGGATTGTAGCATTTTATTACAAAACCATTTCAGTTATACACAATTCATTCACTCAGGAAATATCCAATTATTGAATTTTAAAAGCCATTATTATCTTTGTGATAAAGTATAAATTCCACAAGAAGTAATGAAATGTGAAAGTTATATTTTTCTTCTAAACATAATTAATAAATACATTTTCAAATTAAATTTAATTTTTATATATCAGTCAGTGTCAAAGTAATCCAAGTTAACAATATAATTATATTGTATTTAATGATCATCATACATTTGGGATAAACAACATAAATATTTTATTACAAGCAATAAAATGTAATACCTTTTAAGTAACAATCATTCCAAAATTGAGAAAGACTTCTTAGTTAGATATGTGATTCATCATAAAACTGAAAAAAACTTTTTTGTGCAACAAAATTGCAGAAATATAATAAAATTTGGAAAAGAAGTATAGAGAATGTTGAGTCTTTTCCAGCCAGAGAAACATTTCATGTCTCAAAATGATATTTATAAAGAATAATGTTGTATTGTTGTCAAAGGATTCCAACCCAGTCAAGTTCTTAAATTATGGTCTTAAACTGTTTCTAATCACTTAAAAACTTAATTGGAAAGGCTAGTCGATAGGAACACATATTTAGGTGGAAATAAGAATATTTACCATGCACAAATAATTTCATATATTTCCCCTCATTATTATTGACAATGAGAAGAAGAGTATAAATGTCACTGAAGGGGAGAGATTTAAGGCACTGTCTCTACTTTTTATTTCTTCAGACCACTTCAAGTATGCTGACACATCAGTATATACCCCTGGATATTGTTGAAGACCACACTTAATTCCAAAAGAGACAATACCAGCTTGCATCCCATTACATATAAGTGGTCCACCACTATCTCCCTGAAAAATAACATGAGGTTATTTAATATTATAGTTTTAATATCCCTGAAATTTTTTATAATGTAGAGAATAACAGTGATGTCCAACTTGCAAAGCCTCAAGGGCCTCAACTAAAACTTTTAATATGTTGGCAGACCATATTTTCTTTACATAGGTGATCCATATCTGATTTCCCCCTATTGTTGATATCGGAACTTAACTTGGCTGCTCTGAAATGGGATGAGAAGGAAACCATGTGTGATATTTGGCCATACCACACATAAGGTAGTGAAAAACATTTGGGTAATTTTGAATTTGTGAATATGCTAAAAAAATTTTTAAAAAAATAAAAAAAACTTAAATCTGAACTTATCCCACTACATTTGCAATAAAATTTAATATTATGTAGTTTGGCTCAGGCAGGGAGTGTGCATTACACTCACAATGTTTTCGCTCAACATGAATGAAAGAGACTTTAACTTTCGTCTAATAACTTCTCACAGACCGCATGCAGCCTCCAGGCCACAAGTTGGACAACCCTGGCCTTGAACGAATAGCCTTTCAATTTTAATATATCATAAAACGATTTCAGTATGATTTTGCAGTGCTTGCTCTCCTGAAAAGTGGCCAATAATAAAGACATATCTATAAAATTAGTGAAAAAATGATTTTGATGTCGAAGTTTTCCTTAATAGAAATTCCATAATTTTAGATGAAAATATTGTGAAACCCTTTAATAAAATATCCAATTTCATATAAATTGATTTGGTTAAATTTACTGATTAGGTAAACAACTTATGATCCCATATTCAAAACTTCAGAAGGATATTTATTAAAAAATGGTGGCTAAGATGTATAATTACTTTGTGTTTCTTAAATCATGTTTGTAGTGTGCTGCAAATATCTTGAAAATTTTGCACAAATTTGATACAATCAATGCGAACAATATTTAACGGTATTTGATAATGTACTTTTTCTCTTATTAGCAACTTTTCATAAGTTATTTTTCCCTGTTGTTACATTAATTTCATATTCATTTTTGAACTAATGTAGAATCATTGAAAAAATGATACACTATTTGAGTTTACAATGCAATATGCTTCATATATGAATAATCAATAACAAATTCTGTCTCATAAATCACATTTCAGTTTCTAGAGAAAATGTTAGAGAATCTTTATTTTTGCCCCAAAAATATATATAAAAGAAAAAAATTACCTTCAAAACAATTTTATTTTAAGCAGTAATAATTGATGAGATGTATATATAGGTTAAGTTGTTTTTGTTTTTTTTTGTTGTTGTTTTTTTGCTACTAGAATAAGTAATTGTTGAATGCAATCAATTAATTGTTCATATCATAAAACTTCATTGTCAACTAGTCAAATACACGTACTTCCATCATATGAATGAGTCAAACATTAACAAGTGTAGTTTTCTATTTGTTTTTGAAAAAAAGCCTCTCAACCTGTTTTATCAGTTTTTCTCCTCACATTGTTAAACTAATTTGAGATCTACTAGCACTTCTTTCATTTTCTCTTTTTATATATTAATTTTTTTGTTATTTCTCTTAGAATTTGGTAGATCTACTTTTCTTGTTGCTTAGTAGCTTGCAAGACCTCTAAACTTCCTTCTGAATGATAACAATAACTTTCACCAACCCAAAGATTATCATGCTTTGAGTGCAAATACTCTTGTTAGAAGGTAGTATCTTCATTTAAACTTCTCTTTTTTATTAAAATACACTCTTGTACTATTGTTTCATAACTCTTATAAAGCAGTTACTTCTTAAAAATTATTATATTAATTTTTAAAATAATTGTTTCACCATTTGAAAAAGATTCTTCTGCTTTACATTGTATACAGTTTTAATGAACATTTCTCAACCATAATTTGTATTAATGAAATAATAATAATAATAATAATAATAATAATAATAATAATAATAACAATAATAATAACAATAATAATAACAACAATAATAACAATAATAACAACAATAACCAGACCTCACCACGTCAAGAATTCAAACTTGTGTGCATTTTTTTTTCAAGTTAACAAAATAAAAATAAATTAAAATTTGTAAGATACGTAGGCTTTGAGATTTGAACTAAAATTGACCACCTTCCCTCCCTGAAATACTTTCTGGAGACTCCTCTAACATATTTATCATTGGAAAGGCAAAGTTGTAAAGATTTAAAGAGACTTTCCATTGGTGTGGTTGCTAGATTTCTGAAACACGCTTTCCTTACTCCACTCTTGATTTTCCTTCATAAAAATGTTTTGAATAACATACCTGACATGAGTCTCTGTTTGCTTCTCCTGCACAGATTGGATAAGTTGGCAACATCTGGTAGCTTCGTCTGCACACTGAATCAGTTTTCACAGGAACAGTCACATAATTGAGGAATGATGTTCCAGCACCATCCTGTAAACATATTAATGTATTAGTTCATTGTTGTTGATTTATTATTTTCTTTATTTTTTCTTTTTGTATTATGGATTAAGAGGATCAGAACGGAGCTTATGCCAAATGCTAATTTTTTAATATTCGTGAACATATACTTGTGCTTTTTTCCTGGTAGAAATTCCTACAGAATCTTTTGGGAAAATTACTTACGTTTCAAAAGTTTATCCTTTGAGATTTAATGTTCCTTTGTCTTTTCTTCTTACCAGTAAATTTTTATATTAATCACATAAGTAAAAATACTTATCTCATAATTTAACCTTTTAATGTTTTTAATGATCACGACCCATACTTGGTCTAGTCAGCACAGTCAATTTTGATAATAAGCAAGGAATATAAACATTATTTTTCTGATTGTAATAAACTATGGAAAAATTGTTTTGTATGATTTGCAAGTCATTCTTATCAAAATCTTGTGAGTGTGCTATTGCTAGTTGGTAAGTTATATCCCTGGATTACATAAAATATAATAAAAACAAAAACTTCAGAATTTCATAAAGGAAGGAGGGGCAAGAGATTAATAGAAAAATGGAAAAATACTATAAATACGTACAGGAAGAGGAGATGTTAGTTTAGGATTCAAAATTTCTAATTCTCTTTCTTTGTCTATTTACTGGATCATTACTGAAGGTTTTTTTGTTTTTGTTTTTAGATTTTATGGTTGTATCAGGTAACTGATGATAATGGCTAAACCATCAAAAACTGCTTTTAAAAAATAATAATGTTGGCCAAGCCTTTTATTCATTTATTTGAGGAGGAAATCTACTAATAAAGTAAGAGATCTGTTCCAAGGCATAGATTAGGCAATGTGATGAAAGCAAAGATATTATGATCAGAGGAAGATTGATTATGCAGAGTATGTGGAAATGGAGGAGAGGATGGGGAAAATGTTTTGGTAAGATGTGTAAAATTCGGAGTAAAACTGGTGGTGACATGAGTGTAGTGTACTAGATAAATTGAAAAGGTTTTGGCATGATCAGGGAAAGGGTTGAAGATGATAGAGAAGTGTATGAGGAATAAATGATATTTAAAGGAGAAAACTGTTTGATTGTCTTAGAAATTCTGCCAAAAGATTCTACAGGGAAAAAAGTGAATAAAATATGATAAGGAATATTAAAAATGAGCTGTTGTCAAAAGACCTGTACATTCTGTGTTTCTTGTAATGTATTATAAGAACACATGCTGATAGTTAAAGCAGTCAATTTCAAAAACTCTGTATAGCACTTATTTTGAGGCGACATGTGAAAGATGGAAAGAAGAAGAAAGGTAGTGGGGTTTGAAGCAAGGTTTAAAAGCTACAGAGCAGTGTAAGATGGTAAAGAGGAGAAAATGGTGTGCCATTAAATTGTGCAGCTGTGTGCCAGAATGTACAACTATGACCAAACCTTTTTAACACATAATGATGCTCGCAGATGCTTCCCAGGAGAAACTCAATTGATTCAATGAGATTCCTGTTTCAAGAGAGTAGGAGCATTATATTAAACAAAGATAGCAGCTTGTATCTTTTGACAGTAGTTTTGAAATATGGTACCTATATGTTTTTGGGTCACTAAACACAGTTTTTAAAATTATACCCACATTTCATATTGATTGACACAGTACTTCTACAGGTCTAGAACAAACAAAATTTACCAGAGATTGAAATAAACAAAGTGAAATATACAATACTATAATTGAAATACAATGTACAGCAGTCCACAAAAACTATCGAAACCAAATATCAAAACCACCAAAACTTTCTCCTTTTTCCCCTCTATTTGTCGGGAATAAGATAGGAAGTATAAAGATAATCAAGCAGCAGGTAAAAAGTAGGAGTGAGGAGGATAAGCGGAGGAAAAACAGATAAAGGAAAAGAGATAAATGCAAAAGGACAAGGGAAGAAGAATCCAAAATAATGTCATAGGAATTGCAAGAGAGGGAAGGAAGAAAAAGGAGAGGAAAAATAATAAAGGCAGACAGATCTAGGCCTACTCTTTATCATGGTTGGTCAGAAATCTTCTTGTTGGGTTCTTGGAAGTACAAAGCTATAATTATTCACTTAAAACAATGATTTAAAAAGTAGGGAATGTTTGCAAGAGTTAAACAATTTTTGTATCATTTTCTTTACATCTGCAAAATATTAAATTTTCGAAAATGAGCCATAATTGTTATTGAAACTTCTTGCAAAGTCAAGAAAATGTTCAGTAATCCTGTACTAAAATAGTAGAATTATTTATGGATAAAGGATTTTAATGGAAATAGGCCATCCCGTGTGTTTCGGGGTTCCCACATTAGAAAGAAATTTCTGTTTATTCTATCTATCCCTTAATGAACGGCACAAATGCCTAACCACTTATCAGAACTTTTTCTACAATGTGTTCTCGTATCAATCTACCTGAACTGGAGGCCCTGCAAATTTGAACGAAATTGCAAACTTTAAAGGATATTTGATATTATAAATTAGTAGTACTTAGTATTTATATTATAAATTAGTAGTACAACTTTCTCAAAAATGCATTCAAATTATCATTAAATTTCTCGCACATGTATGTGTATATGTTTCCCGTCCTTCCATCCGCAGTTAATGTTAACGTATAAAACGTTCAGATGGTTTTCTCTAATCTCTATATTCACTCAATGATTTGCCTGTAATTCTGTAAATAAGGTAATGCACAATTTTTTAAGAATATGAATACTTTTCTATGAAATAAATTTATGTAATAATTCAATTCGAAGTTTTTAGCAATTATTTTCTCAAAAAACCTCCAAATTTGTCTTTAATTTTCTCCTCAAAATTTAAAGAATTATTTTCAAAATAGCGGGGCTTCGAGTCAGACATGATCGATCGTGGAATATTCATTTTGGCGTTAATCCTACAAAAAGTTTAGGTGCTGGTGTTGATGACGGACGGACGGACGATTTTTCTATTAACCGATTGATTGATTGATTAGCGATTCCGGGCGAGTCAACTATCGAGGTCGTTAGTCCCGTAAGTGTAGGGCATGTTTTTTATGGTGGGAGGTGGCGGAGATTTTCGCTCGCTAGAGGGCCCTTCCTGTAGGCTTGCTATTTATTTTCCCCAACCACATATTTCCCACAACGGGACACCGCCCCAGCCGGGACACGCTTTAAGTTTCCGACTGATCTCCCGACAAGGAAGAGGAAGGAAAGATTGCGCGTCGTCCCTACCCCGTTTGTTACGGTACTGCTTCGGCATTCACCTAGTGTTATTCAGAGAAACCATGGAAAGCTACCAATTAGAGCAGCGAACCGCTAGATTTCTCCTCCATACAGCAGCTGATTTCGACCTAGCTAGTGTCAAAAATCCTGCCCCCCTCCGGACTTGAACCCTAGGCTTACCCGGTCACAGACACTGCAGTAACATCAATTGATACCCTGAACCACCTAAGCCGATTCCATTCACCGACAATTAAGTGATGGTTGGAAGGGCTCCTTGTGTTTGGATTTTGGATTGGTTAGATTTTCAACGCAACATTCCACCTTATTCAAGTGTCTTTTATCCGTCCACTTTCAGAGATTGGAGTGTCGGTGCGAATTTTTTATGTAATATCGTGAATGAAGTTATGTCTGTTTATTTTAGAAATAATTTTCTCATGCAGTCTTTCCTACAGCATTACACCACCAACTACCGTAGGATCTTATAAATATTGCGGGCGATAATACTTACGATGATTTCTGCTCCCCATCCGCTCACGTTACAAGTCAGGGGTGGTTCAATAGGACCACCGTTCCACAGGCGGACAGGTTCCACTGCCTGACTGAACTTCACGCAGCACTTAACCTGAAAGTCATTTACATGAAACAGTAGGTGCTATTGCAAAGGGTTCCGTTTACAATTACATTAAAAAAAACATTGCGAGAGCTTTTGAGTGACCGGGTGACGACACGTCGAAGGCTGTGATTCTGACATTTTGACCATCTTGTGGTGGTCTTCGTCAGGGCATGTCTGCCATTCCTGATCAATCCTAAGGAAGACCACGACAAGATGGACGAAATGTCGGCATCGCAGCCTTCGAAGTAACGTCACCCGTACAACCAATAGCACTCGCAAGACTGGCCACCGTAGCCTACGACTTCATTAAAATACATTGTGTCTGTGATATTAATTCTTCACTATAAGAACTTAAGTATGGAATACAACCTGTACTGGATGCAATACGCAAACGCTACATTAATTCAAAATCTTTGTGATGCCAAGTCAAATTTGAGCATTGGTGAAGAAGTAGCCTTATGACTTTCTTTTCTTCCTTTCTGGTTTTCTTTCGCGGCGGTATGACGAAGCCAAATACTCGGCTCGAACCGGCCGCTCAGACAACGGATTTAACTCCTGTTGCGCCGTCACAGCTCATTCCCAGTAGGGGATGATTCAAAATGATTGGTACAAAGAATACCACAGATATTTTGCTAAATATTATGACTCTCTCTCTCTCTCTCTCTCTCTCTC
>BOPP01000174.1:2184517-2220190 GCA_017312745.1 Gryllus bimaculatus
GAAGAGTTGACAAATAAAACTATATGTAAAACCTTACATCAGTATCCATTGCTTAGTGGAAACTTTTCACGTTCATTTAATAATATGCTGTACTGAGGACATATTTTCTACCTATTGGGATAAGAGTAGTTCTAGAATTAGTATTATTCTTTGGATTGTCCCTAACTCTGAATGCGTAGACGGAAAAATGCTAGGTTGGAGACTTGACGTGAAACAATAAAAAAATAATGAATTAATAACTAAAATATTTTTCTTAGAGTTATTAGATTAATAAAAGCGTCATTAATCGAGAATTTAGATCAGGGAGTTAAGATCGTTGTGGATATTCCGCATTGGCAATCTTCTAAGCTAAGGTCAATTGCCCCTAGACTTTGTGATTCTATACGTCTGATCACAGGTTTCAGGAGAATGTTTCTTATACCCTCGTGTCAATCTTTACATCCGCCTTCAGTGGCCGCGTCAGTCTGAGGTCTATCACATGATAACGTCATTTTTAACGTTCATCAAAGACATGATTTATAATGATCACGAATCACTATTTCGCAAAACCTGCAATTATATTTGGTAGCTCATATATCGAAACTAGCACCCATCACAGTGTTCACTAGTATCAACAAGCACTGTCCTTTTTATTTTGAATAATACAGACTAAAATATGCAATACGTTTTAAGAAAATCTAATTCTTAAAACAAAAAAAATCTAGGTGATTTTGAAAGCCATTAGGAAGAGAAACAAAATATATAGATTGCAATCTTAATATAAAAAATCGAAATAAAAATATTACTTAATAGCGGGTTTTATTAACCTCTCGGCATATATTAACCGAACACAATTTGTGCTAAAGACATTATATCTTTCAACAATCATCTCTATCTTATTTACGATTGGCACTGTCAAGTATCTCTTTGCAGAAATTACAAGTCCAGGCAAACTCGTTTACAACAAAAGTAAACAATATTAATGGTCTGAAGAAAACGTAGTGTATAGCTAACGAGATCTAAAATGCATTGAAATGCAGAATCAGAATCCGGGACGAAAATGCTAAAGATTTCGAGAAAAAAAGTTTCTTACACGCTTGAATAAATATAGCTAATTGTCTTATCATTCATTCCGAAAAGTACTCATCTCTTTCATCTTTCATACAACCTCTAAGAATAAACTATTCCTTCGCCGAATTTCACAACTTGCTACGTTTATGTGTAACGATGAAAATAAACACGAACAAAAATAAATCATTTAAATAATGGATAATAGATGCATAGTGATAGATCCGCAATAGATATCTGGATCGATTTAGACCGATTTTATTGTGCTAGAAGGATTGTGCACGCTGATTCCTAAAATATTGTATTTACTTACATTAAAATTATTTTAATTAATAATAAACTATAAATTAATAGAATAATAAGAAAAATAATCACAGATGCATTTTTCTTTTCATATGTACAACCTTACACAAATTAAAATATGGAATCAATATGTGTTCGTTCTTGGAATGAGGAAAATAAGAATATGTGTTTATTCTCATGTTGTTTCAAACCGCGCTGTCCTTACCATTCACTTGTTAATTTCCCACAATATAGTTCCTATTCCATCACAAAAAAATTGTTCAACAAGTTTACGTGAAGAATATTTGATATACAGTTTACATTCTAAATTTAAGTGTAATAATTACGTGAGGACGAGAATTAAGAGTATCAAGTTACTTTCACTAGCTGAAAATATTTTATTTCAAACTAGTAAAGCTTTATTTGTCACATTTTATTGTTACCCGATTACTGTTTCACCTTTAATTTCGCAGAAAACAGCAACGAATTGAAATTGGGTAGGAAGCACTCAGCTTCTGGTCTGTCAAGTACAAGTGACCCACATTGGACTCATCACCACATATAGATTATTAGTAATGGAATGCCTAATATGACATTGCTATACGGGCGCGTGAGTAGAGATTAGATAATGGTCCAGTGTGGCTAGCATTGTCGGTTAAAATACAGCTTTACATGTTCCACAGGCTGTAAAAGCTGTAATTTTACGACAATCCCTAACTACCTTATGTCTATTTTTCTATTTACTTCATTAGAATAAATACTTCTTATAAATCACTTTAATAACAAAGGTTTAAAAATATGCTGATCGAATATTAAACTTTTCATCGGATTTCCATATTAAAGATTATCAATCTAAGACGTGCAAAGTCTGATCGTACATCCGTTTAAAAATGTATGTGTAACGAGCTTGAGCTATATCATCACTTCCAAGTATTAGCAGCAAGAGCGTGTCTCTGACAGGATTACCCGCTACTACAACAGCATTGAATCGACCATCAACCGAGACTATGTAAGGCAACTATTGAAATAGAAGCGTGACGACAGAGAAACATACACATGTCCGGGCACAGAAAAACGAAAGCGAAGAAGCAGCTGACACACTCAATACGGAGAGATAGTTACGATTAATTCTTTTAACATGCAGTTATTGCACATGCTCCTAGGACACGATCATATTGGTAGTGATAACAATTGTTCTTAATGACCGAATCTCATGTTCCGTGCAACATTTCTTAGAAGTGACGTACAGTGTGGTATTGTTTCATATGAGTACGTACAGGTGGTATTGTCAAATGATGAGAACACCAGACACATGAACACTTCATACTCACTGTCATACTGTACACTCTTCATTCTGCTCCGGTTTAATTATCAGTTCAGTGTGGATCCATCCCCTTCCACCCCTACCTTTTACACCATTAGATAGCGCGAAACTCCAAGAAATGGTATCAAATGTACCCAACACACCTAAAAATCGCAGCTGCTTGAGTGTAACGTAAATTGGCAAAGGAGCGTAGGATCAGATATCCGATCTGTATTTTACATACAATAATTGTTTTCTATCAAGTAATTCAATATTGCGAGTTTCTTAATACCGTGCACGTAAAATAGTTTAGAAAATACGAAAATCTAACTCGGATATTCATGGAAGAAAAAAAGTAGCTAGCATTCAGAAAGAACTACTGTGATTCGAATATCTTTGCGCTAAACAAATATGAGTACGGTAGTTCGATTTCTAGGCGTTTTTAAAATTAATTTTCGAATAAAAATTGAAATAATAACTAAGGAAAACGGAATCAACACTTGCAGGATTGCATGCATGCGCTATTTCAGAATGAACAATTAACAATTGCTGAAATTAACTTAACAAACTACGTTGTCAATTTACAATACTTTAGGGAAATGACCATATATAATCAAATTTCGTGAACGCATACATTCAAAACTTTTCAATTTCACTCAGCACAGGCAGCTCGTTGTTCGTAGTGCGGGATACATAGTTCTCGCCTGTTCTTATGCTTCAGTAATGTGGAACATACATTCTGAAGTAACCGAATTTAAGACTGCAAAAAATGCACGTACAGATAGCAAAAGCCTTCCACGTGATTTTTGCAAAGCTCTTATCGGTTGTGGAAAACACCATTGCCTTGCGAATTCATTTTACGAATCAATAGTTTTTTCTACTGACTTAATTAACATTAAATATTTTTTGTGTGGTTATATTAGTTAGACATAATTAATAATGTGTCTAAATTTCATAAAAATCATGATTATCGCTATGTTTTAGATGCGTGCTATTAAAAGTTCACCATTTCAATTTAAACTCACAACTAACAATCAGAACTAAACATATGATAAAATCGTGAATAATATCTCTGTAACCAAGGTGGGTGTCAGTATTTCATCGGCATTGAAAGCGGAACAGAATATCTGACAGTCATTATCGTACGGCAAAACATGATCTATGAACGAATAAAAACAAAATTATTAACGAAAATATTACTGTACTCCTTCGAACAATATGTTATATATTCATAGTTACAAAGTTAATTAGGAAACTGTAACCCTGACCCACACTTGGCATCAATCATACCTAACCAGAAGCTCCTTTATAAGGCGCAGCTTTACTTCCCCTATCTCAATCCCGACCGGCCCAAGTGAGAGCAGTTCTCATGGAAAATAGTTCACACAAGTGGTTTAAAGGTGGATCTTTCATTGCATCCTACTACGAGATTACGTCGTATGCAATGTGCGTTTGATATTACGTGACACATCATTAAGAGTTGTGGGGGATACAGGTTCTAAGCTTAACGCATCTTTTATCAATGAGTATAAACTACCGATCAACTATTAAAGAACCCAATAAAATTAATTTTCCTATTTGTTTGGTGCCAAATGCCAAAATACTTTCCTCTAGACCGTAAACGTTTGATGCTTGCTAGCTTCCTCGAAAAGGAAAACAGTCAGATTATAAAAAAATGTTTTTAATGAGAACATATCTATATTATTTCTAAGAGTACTGTGTTCAACCGCGCGTTGTCGTAATTGGAAAGACAGACGCTTTGTTACTTCGATCTGAATATGCAGATAGACGGGAACTCTCCAATCGTCCAGTTTGTAGCTACTTTTTATATACTAGACGTTGACGTGCACAAGGCTCGTGTTATCCATATCACGGTGAGTGAGATTGAAGGTGTGTAATGCGAGCGTGCCATGTGTAGATACGCAAAAATAGGTCGTGCTCGTCAAGGATGTTGCTTCTGTGAGTAGGTGGATATGAGAACGTAGGAAGCTTACATTCAGTGTGACGTACATCATGTGTAGCCCAAAATCTCTTGCTTGAGGAAACTCTAACTGGAATCAACTTCCTTTCAAACATTTTTTTCTTTCTCATATGTACAAGTATCTTATAAATGGTTGCGCTCAGTCGTGTATAGTTTATAGTATCATAGTCATGCCAATCTGACCAATCAGAACGTCAGATTGTGTCAAACATAAATGTGAAAGAGATGATACAACACCAACTTCCAGATTCTAAATCCTATCCATTGGAATTGGAGGCGTTATAATAAAAAATTTAAAAAATCATATGATATAGACGATGCCATAAGAAACAACGTTTACCGGGATGCAGACTTATATGCGTTGAACCTAGAGTGTTTTGTGGGGTTGTAGGGGCGGATGTGTGTTGGGGGGGGGGTGTCGGGTGTGTGTGTGTGGGAGGGGAAGCGTGTGGTGTGTGTGTGTGGGGGGGGGAGGTGTGTGTGTTGTTGGGGGGAGGTTGTGGTGTGGTGGGGAAGTGTGTGTGGGTGAGTGTGTGTGTGGGGGAGGTGTGTGTGTGTGGTGGGGGAGAGGTGTGGGTGTGTGGGGGGGGAAGGTTGTGTGTGGTGGGGAGATGTTATGGGGGGGCAGAGTGTGTATGGGGGGAGGTGTGATGTGGCGGGGAGGTTGATTGGTATGGGGGAAAGTGTGTGGCGGAGACGTGTGTTGATAAGAGACAGAAGAGTGAAGTGAGAGAGAGATAGTGAGAGAGGAGAAGAGAGGGAGAGGGTGAGAGAGGTGAGAGAGTGAGATGGGTGAGAGGCGGGGGTGAGAGAGATGAGAGGGAGAGAGAGTGAGCGAGATTGAGGGAGGGAGAGAGAGTGAGAGAAAGGTGAGAGAGTGTGAGAAGAGGCGCTGGCAGAGAGATAGAGAGATAGATGATAAGATAGATAGATTAGATGATAGATAGAGAGAGAGAGAGAGAGAGGAGAGAAGAGAGAGAGGAGAGAGAGAGAGAGAGAGGAGAGAGAGAGAAGTCAGGAACTCTATCTATCTATCTATCTATCTATCTATCTATCTATCTCTCTATCTCTCTGCCACGCCCCTCTCTCACACTCTCTCACTTTCTCTCACTCTCTCTCACCCTCGCTCAATCTCGCTCACTCTCTCTCACCCTCTCTCACTCTCTCTCACCCTCTCTCACTCTTTCTCACCCTCTCTCTCACCCTCTCTCACTCTCTCACCCTCTCCCTCTCTTTCCCCCTCTCTCACTATCTCTCTCTCACTCTCTCTGTCTCTATCACACACGTCTCCCCCACACACTTCCCCATACACATCTCTCCCCCCATACAACACTCCCCCACCATCACACTCCCCATACACATTGCCCCCCCAACACCCACACAACACCTTCCCCCCCACCACCACATCCCCCACACACCAACACTCCCCACACACACACCTCACCCACACACACTCCCCACACACCACACTCCCCCCAACAACACACACACCTCCCCCCCCACACACACACACACACACCTTCCCCTCCCACACACGACACACCCACACCCCCCCTCCCAACACACATCCCCCCTACAACCCCACAACACACTCTTAGGTTCAACGCTGATAAGTCTGCATCCCGGTAAACGTTTGTTTCCTTATGGCACTCTATTACAATGATTTTTTTAAATTTTTTATTATACCTCCCAATTCCAATGAAGGATTGTCAGAATGCTGGAAGTTGGGTGTTGGTATCAATCTACTTTCACATTTATGTTTGACCAATCTGACGTTCTGATTGGTCAGATTGGAATGACTATGATGACTATAACTATACAACGAGCTGCAACCATTTATAAAGATACTTGTAATATGAGAGAAGAAAAAAATGTTTGAAAGGAAGTTGATTCCAGTTAAGTTTCTCAAAGCAAAGAGATTTTGGGCTACACATGATTTCGTTCACACTTGAATGTACCGCTTCTACGTTCTGCGATATCACACCTACTCACAGAGCAACATCCTTGACGCACGACTTTATTTTTGCGTATCTACACATGTGCACGCTCGCATTACACACCTTATCTCACTCACCTGATATGGATAACCGAGCTCTTGTGCACGCAAGTCCTAGCATATAAAAGTAGCTACAAACTGACGATTAGGAGAGGTATCCCGTCTATCTGCATATTCAGATTCGAAGTAACAAGCGTCTGTCTTCCAATTACGACAACGCGCGTTTGAACAACAGTACTCTTAGAAATAATATAGATATGTTCTCATTAAAAACATTTTTTTATAATCTGACTTTTTCCCTTTTCCGAGGAAGCTAGATGCATCAAAAGTTACGGTAAGGAAATATTTTGGCATTTGGCACCAAACAAATTAGGAAATTAATTTTATTGGGTTCATTTAATAGTTGATCGGTAGTTTATACTCTTTGATAAAAGGAGGTTAAAGCTTAGATACCTGTATCCCCCTAGCATATCTTATTGATGTGTCACGTAATATCAACGCACATTGCATATGATGTAATCTCGTAGTAGGATGCAATGAAAATCCACCTTTAAACTCACTTGTGTGAAGTATTTTGCCATGACAACTGCTCTCCCTGGACCGTCGGGATTGAATAGGGGAAGTAAACACATCTGCGCCTTATAAAGCGACTTCTGGGTTAGGATGATTGATGCAAAGTGTGGGTAGGGTTACAGTTTCTAATATAACTTATTGCACTATGAATTTTAACATGATTGTCTAAGGAGTACAGTAATAATTTTTCGTTAATAATTGTGTTTTTATTCGTTCATTGATCATGTTTTTGACGTACGTAATCGCTGATGCATATTTTTGTTCACGTTTCATGACCGATTGGAAATACCTTGACCACGTCTTGCTTACAGAGATATAATTAAACTATTTTGATCATTTTTCTGAGTTCTGATTGGTAGTTGTGGAGTTTAAATTGAATGGTGAAATTTTAATTGCACGCAATCAATAAACATAGCGATAATCAATGATTTTTCATGAAATTATTGAGCACATTTATTATTATATAACTAATATATAACCAGACCCAAAAAATATTTAATGTGTTGCCAATAAGTCGGTACAAACTTTATTGATTCGTAAATGAATTCGCAAGGCAATGGTGTTTTCCACAACCGATAAAGGGGTTTGCAAAAATCACGTGGGAGGCTTTTGCTTATTGTACGTGAATTGTTTGCAGTCTTAAATTCTGGGTACTTCAGAATGTATGTTCCCATATTACTGAGCCATAGAACAGGCGAGACTATGTATCCGCAAAATACAACAACAAGCTGCCTGATGGCTGAGTGAAATTGAAAAAGTTTTGAATGTATGCGTCACGGAATTTGATTTATATGGTCATTTCCCTAAAGGTTTGAATTGACATACTCAGTTTGTTAAGTTAATTTCAGCCAATTGTTAATTGTTCATTCTGAATAGCGCATGCATGCAATCCTGCAAGTTGTTGATTCCGTTTTTCCTTAGTTTATTTCAACTTTTTATTCGAAAATTAATTTAAAACGCCTGAAATCGAACTACCTACTCATATTATTTGTTTAGCAAATAATATTCGAATCACCAGTAGTTCTTTTCTGAATGCATAGCAGTACTTTTTTTTATATCCCATGAATAATCCGAGTTAGATTTCGTATTGCTTCTAAATTATTTTAGTGCACGGGGATATTAAGAAACTCGCATATTGAATTCTTGATAGAAACAATTTATGTATGTAAAATAAAGATCGGATATCTGATCCTACCTCCTTTGCCAATTACGTACACTTCAAGCAGCTGCGAATTTTAGTTGTGTTGGTACATTTGATTACCGTTCTGGGAGTTTTCGCGCTATCTAATGGTGGTAAAGTGTGAGGGTGATATCGGGATCCACACTAACATGATAATAAACCGGAGCAGTATGAAGAGTGTCAGTATGACAGTGAAGTATGAAGTGTTCATGTGCTTGCGTGTTTCTACTCATTGAAACAATACCACCTGTACGTCACTTACTAATGAAAATGTTGCCACGGAACAATGAGATTCGGTCATTTAAGGAACAATTGTTTCACTGACCAATATGAATTCGGTCCTGAGAGATGTGCAATAACTGCATGTAAAAGAATTATCGTATATCTCTCCGTTATGAGTCGTGTCAGTCTCTCTTCGCTTTCGTTGTTTCTGTGCCCGTGAAGTGTATGTTTTCTGTCGTACTACGCTTCTTATTTTTCAGATTGTTGCTTTACATAGGTCATGGTTCGGTGGTCGTTTCAATGCTTGTTTGTAGTAGCGTTGTAGATCTGTAGAGACCACGCTCTTGCTGTAATAATTGGAGCTGATGAATTAGCTCAAAGATGTTGAACATAGTTTTTAAGGATGTAATGACTGGTTGCACGTCTTAGATTGATAATCTTGTCATTAATTGGAAATTGGTGATGTTTATAGTATCGATCAGCTATTTTTCAAACTTTGTTATTAAAGTGATTTATTAAGTTATTTATATTATAATTGAAGTTAATAGAATATGAATAGACATTAAGTAGTTTAGGGATTTGTCGTAAAATTACAGCTTTTACATGTGCCTGTGGAACATGTAAGAGCTGTAATTTTACGACAAATGCCTAGCCAACATGGGAACCATTTTCTATTCTCTACTCACGCGCACTATAGCAATGTCATGATTAGGCATTCCATTACTAATTCTATATTGGTGATGAGTCCAGATGTGGGTCACTTGGTACTTGACGAGACCAGAAAGCTGAGTGCTTCCTACTCCAATCTTCAAGTTCTTTGCTTTTTTCCTGCGAATTAAAGATGGAAATAATCGGTAAACATAAAATGTGAACAAATAAGCTTTACTAGTTTTTGAAATAAAATTATTTTAGTAGTGAAAGTAACTTGATATCTTAATTCTCGTCCTCAACGTATTATTACACATTAAATTAGAATGTAAACTTATTCAAATTATTTTCACTAACTTGTGAACATTTTTTTTGTGTGTGGAATAGGAACTACATTTCGGGAAATTACAAGTGAATGGCTAAGAACATGCCGTGTTGAAACAAAATAGAATAAACACGTTTCTTATTTTCCTCATTCAGAAACGAACATATTATTCATATTTTATTTGTTAAGTTGTACATTGAAAACGAAAAATGCAATTTTATTATTTTCTTATTATTCTTATTAATTTATTAGTTTTATTATTAATTAAAAATAATTTTAATGTAAGTAAATTACAATATTTTAAGTGAATAGGTGCACAATCCTTCTAGCAGAAATAAAATCGGTCTAAATCGATCCAGCTATCTATCGGATCTATCCATATGCATCTATTATCCAATTTTAAATGTATTTATTTTTGTCGTGGTTATTTTCATTGTTACGCCTAAAAGTAGCAAGTTGTGAAATTTCGCGAAGGAAATATTTTATTTCTTAAAGGTATGAAATATGAAAGAATGATTATTTTGCGGAAAATGAATGAATAAAGGCAGATTAGTATTTTATTTGCAAGCGTGTAAGAAATATTTTTTTCTCGAATCTTTAGCATTTTCGTCTCGGATTTCTGATTTCTGCATTTCATGCATTTTAGATCTCGTTAGCTATACACCTACGTTTTCTTCAGGACATATTAAATTATTTGTGTTACTTTTGTTGTAAACGTAGTGCGAGTTGCCTGAGATTTGTTAATTTTCTGCAAGGTAAGATACTTTGAGGTGCCACATACGTAAATAATGATAGAGATGATTGTTGAAAGAATAATTGTCTTTAGCACAAATTGTGGTTCGGTTAATATAATTATGCCCGAGAGGTTAATAAAAACTCCCCGCTATAAGTATATATTTTTAATTTCGATTTTTTATATTAGAGATTGCACATATATTTTTGTTTCCTTACTTCCATAATGACTTCAAAATCACCTAGATTTTTTTTGTTTTAAAGAACGAGATTTGTGTAAAACAGTATGCATTATTTATTCTGTAATTATTTCAAAATAAAAGTGACGTGCTTGTTGATACCTATGAACACTGTGGAATGGGTGTTTAGTTTCGATATATGAGCTACCAAATTTATTGCAGGTTTTGCGAAATAGTACTCGTGGAATCATTTGATAATGCATTTGATGACTTAAAAATGACGTTATTCATGTGAACGGCCTCAGACTGGCGAGGCACTGAGGTCGGATGTAAAGATTGACACGGGTAGTAAGAAACATTCTCCTGAAACCAAAGGTGACTCGTAATAAATGCCACAAACGTCTAGGGGCATTTGGAACCTTAGCTAGAAGATTGCAATGCCGGAATATCCAAACGATCTGTAACTCCCTGATCTAAAATTCTCGACTTTAATGACGGCTTTCAATTAATCTTCATAAGCTCAAGAAAAATTATTTTAGTTATTATTTCAGTTATTTGATTTTTATTGTTTCACGTCAAATCTCAACCTAGCATTTTTCGTCTACGATTCAGAGTTTAGGACAAACCAAAGAATAATACTAATTCCTAGGAACTACTCTTATCCCAAAGTCAGGTAGAAAATATGTCCTCAGTATCAGCATATTATAAATTAAGTGAACAGTTTTCACTGAGCATGGGATACTGTGTAAGGTTTATATTCGTCTTGTGTTTGTAAGCTCTTCGTTAACGTGAAGAGGAGTATCTCAAATAAATTTTCAAATAAATTGTATTCCATATTCTCTTACTGTATTTTAAAACATGATTGTTACAACAGGTGATAATTCCGGAAAAGCATTGTAAGTTATACTTACACCTTTCCTTTCTCGTCGGTAACGCAGTGAGCTGCTGTTAGTACATGCCTATCATCTATTAGGCTCCCACCGCAGATGTGATGTTTCCCCTGCTGAAGAGATGCCTGAAAAAAATGAGAACAGTGAATCAAAGGTCTGTTTTATTTTATTTTTGGTGTAGAGACAGTTGGGAATGGAAAACACTCTGCACACTCAAGTACTGGTTTAAACTTGAACGAAAATAATTTCCTTTGTAAATCTCAAATCGTATGCGCGTGTGCATTGAAAAACTCTTCTGCTCAATATGAATTTACTTACTCAAAATTTCGGAGTATATAATGTGTTCGTCATTGTTTTGGAAAGATTGAATTTATTGAGTATAATGTTGTGGGTCCTTGATACCGAAAAATTGAAGAACGGAAAATGT
The DNA here is from genome assembly GCA_017312745.1 of Gryllus bimaculatus. Lineage (NCBI taxonomy): Eukaryota > Metazoa > Arthropoda > Insecta > Orthoptera > Gryllidae > Gryllus > Gryllus bimaculatus. The sequence continues at coordinate 2,196,303 of BOPP01000174.1, forward strand.
CCGTCCATCTGTCCATCCGTCCGTCGTCTGTCTGTGTGTCGTGTCGTCTGCCTATCTGTGTGTCGTGTCGTCTGCCTGTCTGTGTGTCGTGTCGTCTGCCTGTCTGTGTGCCGTGTCGTCTGCCTGTCTGTGTGCCGTGTCGTCTGCCTGTCTGTGTGCCGTGTCGTCTGCCTGTGTGTCATGTCGTCTGTCGCATGTAGGTTAAAAAACCATGATTTCTCGGAAATTTAAAAAATTCAAAATGTTTTCTGCATCATCCTACAACTACGATTATAAAGATAAACATTTTTATTAATAAAATACGTTCATGAAAAATGTATATAAAATAATGTCATATTTTGTAAAACATGAATATTTTTTGTGGGTGATGGCTAGGAATGTCACTTTCCAACTGAGGAGGCAACCGCCATCTCTCGTAACATTCACTACACTAACACGCTTTCTTTTGACAAACAATTTCAGGAGTTCTAGTGAAGGTGCACATGAGCACAGCGTCTCTGCCGCCCCAGAAGTGTCAATGTGTCGCAGCGGTAATGGTGAAACGGTTAACGTACCGAAATCTTAATTCCAAGTTCGCGGGTACCAAACCCGATCAAAGCGAAATAGGATTTTTAGGGCGAAAAACATTTAGGATGCCTTCCTTAGTAGGAGAAGTAAAGTAAAGCCGGCTTTTCATGTTAGTAGATTTACATGTAAAAGATTATCAAGCCTAAATGAAGCCTCTGAACTACATTTAAATAGCCTGTTTCTTCGCCCAAGAAATACCTTCTTTCTCCGCTAGTTAGTAAATGAATCGTAGTGAAATTTGCGTGGTCAGACGGGAGAGCAGGGCTCATGGCCTGAATTGAATTGAATTCAATTCAATTCAAATGTGCATGCTCGCGTTGGGTGAAACTCGCGAAATCTTTGGTCAAATGGGGTCTTGGGTCTTTGTAATTGCATTAGCATCTTATCGCAAATACTTCTCGACATCTACCATGCGTCATCCAACGCTTGTGAGCAAATTTGCTATGTAGCCAATTCATAGCAATCGCATCGCTCGTATTATTGAGCTTCTTGCCGTCTACGTCGTGACTTCTAACCGACAGTGGGTCATTTCGCTATGTTGACTTTTCATAGCTCTCGCGCAAGTACAGTGGAGAAAATTAGTGAAAAGGTTTATGACATTTATATCAAGGTTCATATGAAGGTTTCGACAAAACGGAGGTTTATTTATTACTTGGAATCGGTGCTAATGCCCTTCACACCTAAAATTATGTGAAAATGTTAGGAATATTGTTTTATCTAAATCAACTGATGGAAAATCTATGGGAGCTACTCTCACAGCATGTAATCGCAGTGGATGACAATTCGAACCTGTGATGCAGTTAACAAGTGCGATTCGTTCTGAGTGGTGTGAAATCACGTATAGGAGAAATACAGAAACTCATTGAGTCCACGATTAAAATAATTTTGAAGCGATTAAGATCAAAGGAAATTCCACTAAATATTAGCATTGTGTAGTGAAAATTTAATAAACGTTGTGGTAGGGATGCTTCAAAAAAATGAAGGTGTCTTTATACTATATTTCGTGTCTCACTTGAATATGTCGGTTGTATTTCACAAGGAATTAGAATTTCATTTTCATATTATTGTTTAGCAAATAATCACTTCTGTTCACCGACCTCAATTACGTTATATGTATGTGTACAATAAAATTTTGTTGTTTTTTTTGCGAAACATGAGTGGCTTTATTCTAATTTCCCCCACTGTACAGCATTTCTCGTCATATGGCTTCTCGGCGCCTTTTCTTAGCCAACAACCTACTTCCACTTCAAGCCTAATCATCGTGTACCATTGCTACATCCGGGAGTAGCAATCCCAAATCTACTTGCCAACTCTAATTGGGCTCCAAAGTCTGTGTACACTTGCACCAACCGACATCAATGGCGACCGAACGTCACTCGCCACGCCTACCACGTGCTGACATTCCTTCACACCGCCTCTTTAACGTGGGAAGTTGCCACTGGGCATGGAACTATATATACCGCTCTTATGAGGGAAAGTGTCTTAAGAAAGGCCCATCAGTATTGTATGTACGTTAAGAAACTTCACTTAAACTATGAACACTCAAGGGCCCAGCATTGACTGTAAAATCACAGTTCACTAAGATCCTCCGAACATTTGAAACGAACTTGAACTATCTATTGTATGTGTTTTAAATAATTGATAAACTTTCTATAAATTCACGTTTATTGGCATTGAATATTCCCGAAATGTTTCCCTGACCCCCGAATTACGAAGTATTTATGCGTAGTCGCAGTCCACCTAATCATTCCTCAATCAAACAACGGCTTTTTACACCTACCTTCAGAAACAATTTTGTAGATTCTTTGAATGCGAGGGAAGCAGATATATAAAAGTGGCTCATAAAGTCTGCATGGTCACTTTGGTAAAAATTGCTCTAATTAGTGACGACAGTGTGTCTCTCACTGAGGCAAATTATAAATTCTAACTATATATTAATGAATAGTTTGTATATTTCTTAAGCGTCATTTTATTTCACATACACGAGTAGGTATCATATGCGCACACCTATGAAGTGGGGATAGTTACGTAATGCTGTGAAAAGTAATAATAATAATAATAATAATAATAATAATAATAATAATAATAATAATAATAATAATAATCATCATCATCGATGTCGAGATTTTAATTGACTGTGCGTATTGAAGGCTGATATGCCGAAAAAATATTTTTTGTCTAAACTTTTGTCTTTCTTTACCATTAGTGAACAATACAAGCCATCACCTAAAACATAAGATTTCCCGCAAAGTTAATATTTCCCAATTGAACTTACTCGTCAAATTTCTGTACTTTCGAAGTTAATATTTTAATTTTGGAAGTATTTCCTTTCGTGGTTTAAAGTCATGTTCCACAGGATGTAATTTACAAAAAGAACGTTTTCTGGATCATTTATTAAATTTTTGAGGAGATAGGCCTTTACTATTTCGAATTCTGCGAAGAAGTTAATAGCGTATATTATCAAACTTTGCACGGTTATAGATGTCTCTTCTTTTATTAATAAACTCTTGGAATTATTATAACTTTTACTTTTCTAAGCAACCTAGTCTACAGGGTATAATTTACAGTTCAGAGCCTGATCGTAGAAAGTTTGAAATGTTTGGAATTGGTCCAAAACTTCAAGGTCGAGATTTAGGTGATACAATTCATTTTTACCATGACTTTGTGACTTTAAAGATGTGTGTGTAGATAATTCACAAAGATTAAAAACATTTGTGCACTGAGACAGGTGCATCAGGAGAAAGGTGCGGTTTTCCCATTCCAATGATGTTTTAGGTTGCTGCTGATGGCATGGATATTCACGCAGTTTACACTCCAATAATAGATCAGTAATCGTACAACAATGCTAATTTAGCCTAAGATATGCGGTCCGGCCACCTTGCCTTCATACCCTCATCACATGTAGCTTCTAGACAATTGGTGGAAGGAGAAATATATGCATTTAAATAAAAAAAACACGCCAAAGACTTTAGTTTTACCTTACCTCCTGAAGAGGAATCTGCCCAGTTCCTTCTGTTTTCTTTCCTCATTCCATCCATCACCAAGTTCATATGTTTCATTTAGGAATAGTAAGTGGCCTTTTTGAAAAATGGTACAAAAAAGGTAAAATCATTCAGTTATACCTGACCTACGTATGATAACGGGAAAACTAAACTCGACTGGTGTGGAGAGTGCAGTGAAAACCATGTTTGACATACCATTGGACCATGCATAACCACTGTTCAGGAATGCCTATTATGTTACGGACATTTTCATTTTGAATCTTTTGAAACAATCGTGCCAAATTGTTATTTTTCCTCCAAATAATTAAAATATTCAAATTTTGAATGTCAAAAGACAAAAACGAGAAAACGGTTCGGTATGCCATGCACCGCGTCGTTATTTTCATCAGCATGTGGTGTTAATTTTACAGTAATCTTGCCTACCTGGAAGGGAAATTGGGCGTATCCAGCTCTTTTTCCTCCAATGATGCGGCTCTCGCCCCCGCCTACTATAGGTGGGTCTCCATAGAGTTCAGCTCCGGGCGCAAGTTCCGAAACAGATTCTGGTCTGCCTTCTGCTAAACCTGGTCAACACGGAATGCGAAAGAGCAATTACTGTGGTGCTTTTACGCGAGATGTGGGTAAAATTACGTGGGATGACACAATGTATGTTCATTGTTTCGCTAGAAGGATTGATTGATTATTGATTTGGAGCGCATCAACTGCTAAGGTCATGAGTTCCGTACGTGTCGTTGATGTTATGTGACGCGGGAGATGGCGGTGAACTTTCTCTCTGCTGGATGGCTGGATCCGGCTCCGACCTAGGTTGGCTTTCGGAGATTTTCCCAATTTAGGCATCTCCCACCAGCGGGACACCGCATCAGCCGGGACCAGATATATGCTCCCGACATGTGTGATAGTGTAGTGCATGTAAGTGTGAGTGAATGCAAGTAAGAGGCGAGGATGGGACAAGGAAGAGGAAGGAAAGATCGAGCGCGGTCCGTGGCCCGTTTGTTAGGGTACTGTTCCGGCATTCGTCTGGTGTTCGTCGTAGAAACCACGGAAAACTACCGATGAGAGCAGCCAGACGCTAGAATTCTCCTCCTCTGAGCGACTGAGTTCGACATAGCTCTCAAGGTAGTGTCGAAAATTCTGTCACCAGCGGCACTCGAACGCTTGCAGGGCAGAACTCGAATTTCGTGCAGTATGTGCAATTTTAATAATTAACAAAAACATGATTTTCTCAAAAACCGCTCCAATTTTTTTCTCCAAACTTTTGGTAGGGATAGTGCTATGTGCACTTTATAAGATGACATAAACGCCATATTACTCTATTCCTTTTTTGAATTCCCCCCTAAAAATTACAAAAATGTAATGTTTTTCCACATGTTAACATTTATATTAGCGAAAATTTGTTAACATTGTTATATTTATGAGTACCTGTGCTAATTGCACTGTTTGAGATTATATATACTTCATTTTGCTTTATTTTTTGTAAAAATATAACTGTAATTCTTTCAAAAAATCTCACGCCCTTAATGTGCACTTATCCAGTGATTTGTAAACATTGTTGTAAATGAGTGTGAGTAAATATATTTTAAATTACTTCATAAGAAGTTTTTCGAAAACTCAAAAGCTTTCTGTGAAAAATATCTTCAATTTTTCGCATTTACAGTGACGCTAAACGCCATTTTCTTTAAAACGGCTCCAATTGTTTCAACGAACATTTCCATATAAAACGAGATTTTGCTCTTATATCTACAATAGTCTTAATGTAATATTTAGGTACTACCAGTAAGAATCCGAAAAATTTACGAAAAATTCAAAACAACGTACTTTGGTCGGCGATAGATGCCAGCTTGCAAGAGGATGGAACAAGACCGAAAAAGCAGCCCAGAATAATGAAATTACAATACTAACTACGATACGAGAAAGTCTATGCCATTTTGCAGCACTACTAATTAAACGTGTTACAGTTCCTTCAGTTCGTGTGATGGTGTGGAAGGGGAATGTAGAGTGGTGATGGTGATGATTTGGAAACCATATATGATATTTCCGTGATGTAGATAGTTTGGAAAAGAAAGCCTAGGTGTGATATGAAGTTCGGGAATGTTACTAACGCAAAAAAATGTATATAATTTACTAATTTATCAATTTCCAGTGAGAAAATTATAGGAATTAAACTTTAATGACTTCAAGGTTACTTAACTTATGGTAGCGGGGGCAAACGTCTTAATCAAGTGCACTGGAATCGGCTGTTGGGCAAATACTAAAGAGTATCTATGCTACGATATGCCCTAGAATGTGATGGGAAAAACCTGCAGATCTATCATGTGATGAAGCTGATCAGGGTACGAGACACTACGGAGATGGATCACAACATTGTTAACGAGAGTTGGTCTGCAAGCAGGGGCAAGCTAATGTTTTCTGTGAACTATTTTACAAATCATTTATAAAACTTGCGCTGCAGCAGCCATGAAGTGTTAAGAAGTTTGGCGCAGATCGAAGGTAAAATCAATAGAACATAGAGTCGCTACTTCGCCGAAAGATGTACTGACTTGGTTGAAATTATACGTTTCATTAACTTGAATTTAAGTGTTTTCATTTATTTGAGGAAAATATTATGAAACGGAGTATCTGAATTCAGTGACGACATCGGGTAAGTTATTTATCAGCAGCCACTGATAGATTAAAGTTAAAATTAAGGCCAAGGTCAGGATGCGACGCTTAGCTCTTCCAGACCACTGGCCGCATGGGAGATCCGCGTCTTTTGGTGACGATCTAAATACTAGTTACATTTCCTCCAAATCATTACAATGTTCTTATTCAGTATTTTTTACAAGACTTAAGATGAGAAAATCTTTCAGTACGACAGGCATCCCCTCATAAATTGTATATTTCAACGTAAACTTCTCTCTTATTGCACAAGAGTTCGAGACATCGAAAGTGCAGATTGTCTCTTTGTATTCCACTGTGCAGTTACAGTTTTGTTTCCTGCTTCATATCTAGTTTCCAAGAAAGGAATACTTCGACAGCGATTTGAAACTTTGCTCACAATTTTGTGAATGAACTGTTCGCTTTTCTTTCATTGCCAGGGTCTCACCGTTTTATCACTTCCTAGGAGAGAGAGAGAGAGAGAGACAGATAGTTGTTTCGGTCGAAAAGGGCCGTATCTCGTGATCCAAACGTACTATTTACATTAGATATTGGCGCGTTAGTCACGATAATTTCTAATAGAATAATGTGATTACTCTATGATTCTTTGAAAACAATGTAAATTAGTTACTATACGCGCAAGTTTTCTTGATATTCCATTGCAGGGGACTCGGGAGGGAAAAGGGTCCTGGCTACGTCAAGGCTTAAAAGGTAGTACCAACTGTGAGCATGAACTTAACTCGCAAAGCGTTCCATGAGAAATGATACGATTGTTTTGAAATTAAGAGGCGGTTCTTGCCAGTATTATAAATTGGTGCGTGCCGTTCCGAGTAGAACCTAAGTATCTCAACGTGCCGTGCTATTCAGCGCTGGATGAGGACTGGGGAGATCGTGTATCAAGAAAACTTGCGCCTGTAATATTTCTCCTCGAGAGGAAGTTCGACATTATTAATCTGCGATTATCTCTACCGACTGGCTGTTTTGAAATGATTTTAGTAGTTACTCGCTATTATTACGTAAATTGTTTAATATTAATATAATAATGTGGTCTGAAGTTTTACGAGCCATTTAAGCGTCTCCAAATCATTAACCTTAAGTTGGTCACAGCATTAAGATTCTAACGTAAAATTTGAGCCGAGATATGAACTACTATATTATGTACTATATATTTATATCGTATTTTGTTATAAGAAGAAAATAAAATTGAAGATTGTTGTGTTCGGTTTTAACATGTCCTTTTACTTCTTGGCAAACTACTTACGTAATAGTATAAAGAAAATGTAATTTTACAGTAAACAACGTATATTATTTGTAAGAAAATATCAAATTTTCGACCGATATCGAAAACGGATAAAATTCTTATTCCTATTGTAATAAAAAACTCCCTTCAACACGTCGTTCAGAAAATACACCTGGTATCTTGATACCGTAAACATTGGTTTACTGCAAAATGTCCATCCGTTTGCCTTCTCGCCCGTTCATGTCTGTCGGTTTCCGAATCTGTCGGGCACATATTTTGAAAGTAGGTGGTGATATAATTTGCCATGTGCATTTTTTTCAGCTTTTACTCTCGCAAATGTTCTACGAATTAAATGATGTTTTTTGTCGAAACGAACATGTTTTCTGGGTGGTGCCTCTGAGATAAGGTTCAAAGGCATAATAAATAATGAAGATGCAACATGGATCTGCAAATAATTCTAGCGTACAAACCCTACACGTTTTTAGAAAATGCATAATTTTAGTTGATATGGATTAACGTTAAGGTCTACAAATTGCAAAGGACTCTTAATTTTTAGGGGGTACTTTGTATAAAGTTCCATGAACATTTTAAAAATTTTCTCAAAAACTGCTCTAGATGCTTGTTGAAATATCTTGATTGAAAAATAAAAATGCAATATTAAAGATATTAAAAATACTATTATATTAATATTAAGTTTCCCTACAAAAATGTAATATTTCAATCACAGTAAATGTTTTAGAACTGAAAATTGTCTAATTAGAAAATCAGTTAATGTTAAAATCGAAATAATTTTCCGAAAATTGCAAACTATGCACTTTGGATCGAGATGTATCCACCCTTCGTATCAATTCCACACGTGGGAGTATCCATGTTACGCCAGTGGGGAGAGGCACGCTAGAGTTTGAAGGGCACCTGTGGAATGAGTCATTTCCTGCCTTTGAAGACGTTGGCGTCATGCTGGCTATCAACTTGTCACGTTTTCTTGGAAAATGTTTTACACCTTGCTTTTTGTAAATGCCCACAGTTTGGTTAGTGATGACAGATGAAAATAGTGTTTCGCTTAGAGAAAAAACGAACAATTTGTGATTGCTTAAACGCTTATCCGAACCTTGCAGAATATTGCTTTTCAATGCAAATTGTGCTCTTGCAGAAATTCAGGAATTTATAATGTATCTAATGTATAATAGAACAAAAAAGTATTAAATTTTTCTGTAATTGTATTTCAAGCTTAATAGTTTTGCATTATGTTTATTTAATAACGTGTTACTAATACTCTGCTATTTTTAATGTATTTTAAACTGTTTACCCAAAATAAAATAGTTTCAAAATTCATGTATTTCACTCACTTTGAAATGCTTGCGCGTGATATTACTGCGTGTGTGCACGAGGTGCCCATAAGCGTGAGTGTATGTGCACGAATGTGTGATTAGCTGCTAAAGCATGAATTTCTAACTTACCCAATAAGAAGAGCGTTGATACTACGAGGACCAGGTGCCTTGCTTCCCTGCTCATGGTCGGCTTCAGAATGATCGCGTGGGCAAAAATTGAGTGACAAGATAAGTGCCCGTATCACATTCTGATAGGAAACATTGTGGATATAGAAGTCTCTGGATGCGTTATCATTTCTATAAAAGAATCCTCGAAAGTATAGTGCTATTGTTACGTGCGTTCTGCAACGTTGTGTTAAGACGTTCTTGGTGTTAAATTCTAGTTGTTTAGTTTTATATTCTCTACAATATATTTTTGTTCTAGTCAAGTTACAAGAGCTATCAGTAATTGAAAATGAAGATTAAATTTAAGATATCTAGAATTGTTATTCATTAATATTTAATTTAACTGATACGTTTATTTCAAACAACTAGTAAAATGTCATAAAGAGCAATTAATATTGTATATAACAAATTGCAACGTAACATTTTTACATAACAATTTTTCGTTGAATAATATGTATAGATTCCTCACGGGTGTCCACTTTTTTCTCTCTCAACCAGAAAATAAACATAGAAGGATACGGTAAAACCTGACGCACCGAAAGCAAGGGATCTCCAGGATTGTTTGGATGAACTCATTTCAAATAGTGAAATCCGATTTGATAAAAAAAAAAACAGCACACCGACTTACAGCATGAAGTTTTCATGATATTTTTGTCTTGATTGTGGTGAATGTTCACATTATGCCAAACATGTGTGCATTCAAATCAAACACTACGTCACATGGTAAAGTAACAAAATGTTTGTGACGTGTGAATTTCGCTGAACAGTGTGTGATAGTGCATTTATGAAACGCTTTCTAGTGTTTGCATTCGTCAACGTTGCGATAGAAGACTGGCAGTGGCCCGAGTCGGAGAACTGTACATCGTTTGACATTCGCCTAATATGATGTGTGACCGGAGAGTTGTGTTCGATCGAGCACGTGGTCGAAGAAATTAGGCTGTCCTGGAAGTTTCAGGAAGTGTAGACTGTGAGGCATCAGATGGAGACGAGATGTTAATAGGGAATCGAGAGTAGGATCAGGAGAGGTGTTCCGAGGATTTGAAATAAGACAGCGGATGGAGAAACTGAGCAAGGTGAGGGACACATTAATGGAAAACAAGATAGGATTGGAGTTTTGATGCGTGATTCCAACTATTTATCAAGTGCGTATTTCCGACAAGGTTCCGCTGGATGCCGTGTGGGGTGAAGTGTTAAGTGAGAAAACGCTGAAATATTTATGACTTCCAGATAGTGTTATAGGTATAGGTGTTGTGGTGCGTTATCGTTGGCATTTTTCATGAAATAATTATAAACGTTGTCATTGCCAACAATAGTAATTAACATAAGAGCAGCTTTCGATGGCTTAGCCATCATCAGTTGTCTGCTGGATGGAAGCCACAAAACGACTACGGGAAACGGGTAGTCGTTTTGTGGCTTCCATCAACTGAAAAGTATGTATTTTGTCTGATTTATTTCTCTTTCTCCTCTTAAGGCTACTTTTTACAGAGTACTATTTTTTTATTATTTTTAAGAGTAGAAGAAAGATTTTTGTTCTTTGTTAATAATACTTTTATTAAAATCTTCATGAACTTTTGTGCAAGCTGCCTTGAAAACAGGAAGAAAATTACTGCATACATGAGATTTCTAATAAGCTACCCAAATTAAAGGTCTAAATTAGTATTAGAAGTTTAAGGGGTTATGCAAAATGCAACTATTTACAGCTTCTCCAGAGCAACGTAGCGGGGCCGGACGGTGTGGTAACGATTATCATAGAAAACGTGGCAGGCAAGGGCGGGACAGACAAGGGCGGACTCGGGCGCATCAAAGCACGCTGGATCAGGGCAGGAGCAGTCTAGGGTGGGGCAGGGTTGAATAGAATAGGAAATACTTCACAGCTTTTTCCTGACCATAAATACCCGGGCAACGCAGGGTAGTCAGGGTACTTTAAATTATGTATCTCAACAACATATGCAAAATCTAAATTATGCAATGTAACATGTACGTTTATGAATAGGTTGATATTTATCACTTCCAAAAGCTATGATTGTGGGTAGTATTGTAAATCAAGGTAGCAGTGCATTCAATGCAACAATGTTGTGAATAAAAACCCTCATTGCTATTTGAAGTTATTTGAATTATTATTGTATATTTGTGTAAGCGTGGAAGTCGACAGAACTACCTGGTTAAAGATGCACTCACAGACCTTTGCTATGAGAAAATGTTTATTCCTTCATTTTCGTCAAACTCTGCTAGGATAAATAAATCACATAATTCATTAATATTCAAATTTTTATTTTTACTTTTGTAAAATAATTTACAATTAAGTTTTGTTAAATGATGTTTTTATGAAAGAATAAATCAGACAGTTAAATGAAAACAAATACTTATTTTAAAAATATTTCAAAGTACTATTTGTTAGAATTCAATATTGAGTTAAAAATGTTATTTTCTGTAACTTTGTATTATCGTTAACTCGTTCGAAATTTAGTTTCTATTGAGTTACAGGGATTGCAATACGTATCTTCTCATTGCAAATTAAATGCGATGCATAAGAACTTTGCAAATTAAATGCGGTGCATAATTTTATAGAGCATTGATGAAAATTTACCGTATTTATAAAAGATATGTACTGAAATGGGAAAAAAACTCTTCTGTATTTTTACACCTGCAGTTTCCTTCAGATTACATTTATGCTTACGTTTGTACTTCCATGTAATGCTGTTACTCATTAGACTCCACAAAAACCTAATACTGTAATAATAAGCTTAAAATAATGTAGGTCTATTGAATTCAATTGAAGTAAAGACATTTTTGTAAACAGAAGACATTACTTCTAAAACCTTTCCAGCAATGAAAAGTTAAATTTTCAAAATAAATACGTGCACTATTAATGAAATACATAACATTAAATTGTTCATATACAATATTTCAAAAATTATAGATACTTGAAACATTGCAAATTAGCTGTTGTTATGTATGAATTTCAAGTATTTCATTTCAAAAACGTCTGAAAACATAGGTTGTAAATCAAAATTCCATATTCATATAAGAATTAAAAATGTCACATTGAGGATGTTAAGAATAGTATTAAAAATATTTTCTATTGAAAATATTTTTTTTGCCTTCGTCTCATAATTAATTGAAGTAACAAACAATAAATCCCCTCATATAGAAAAATCTTCACACGGAACCCCACACAATCGACAACACTGCCAGAGTAGCTGTCAAGACACTGGAAGCAAAAATTGAAGGCCCGTCATCTTTTTCGTAGACATCCTTTATCCAGTCGGTGAATTCGGGCACACTGCTGTATACGGCCGTGCCGTTTCCCGAGCAATCGAAGTGTGAGCCTACGCCCACCAAGGAGTTTCGGCAGACCAACGGGGCTCCACGATCTCCCTGTGAAATCAAAGAAATGCATTGTTTTGGTAGGGCTAATCTCAATTCGGAAGCTACTTCCGACTAGTACAGGTACTTGTGTGCAGAAATAAACAGTAGCACTACCACCAGGGCCGCATCATGGTAATTTATGCTGTTGTGAAAATTTTTATCACAGACTATTTACGTCAATATATATTATTTACAGACTACTTAGATTCATAGATTTTATTTACAGACTTTGTAGGGTCATAAGTTTATTCACAGACTATTTACGTTCATAAATTTTATTTACAGAGTATGTACGATCACAGATTTTATTTACCGATTATTTACGACTAGGGCTGCATCAAGGTAATTTGAGGCGTTTCGCAATTTTTTGTTTGCCGGGCCCCTGTGTTGTAATGTTTTGAATTTTGTTACACAAAATTTATTTGCAGACTAATGACTGTGAAGTAGAGCGGTTACTTCACAATTGCTGCATGAGTAATAAACGTAACCGTTATATTACACGAAACTGATGAAATCTCCGAAAATTGAATTACTTATACATTAGGTATTTATTTTTTAGAACTATAATTTAACACCAAAAGAGTTTGTATTTTTGTGAATAATATATTTTTTCTTTAAAAAAATATTAAAAATAATTCATATATTTAAAATGCATAAATATTTGCCACTTTTTCACAAATGCCGTCCTTGTGCGTGATGGGCCGCTTGCACTAGGGTTGGCGTGGCCCTGGTTAAGACATAGCACAGACTTTCTCCATTTATTTGTATGGGTTTCGTGAAATAATTACAAATCAAATTACGTGACTAATATTTCAGTTATGTTGTGCCTCACGCTGTTTGAAACACAGTACATTTCTATTTTCTGGAACATTTAAAACTCTCTTTATTAGTAAAATTGACCTTTTTGTTCCATTTATGGTCCATGGTTTCTTATTAAAAATATAATGATGCTACGTCAGCCCATTTTTTCTCCAATAATTGGTAATGGTGACGTACTTTAGTGTTGCTATTGGCACAACTCCCCTTTTTAGGCAAAGAAATGGTGTCAATTTTCATCTCAATACGAGGTGAACATTAATATTAATACTGAATGTGTTCCCCTCCCAAGTTTCATTAGTCGATAGAGCGCATTGCAAAGGTATCTGTATAAATAAGAAAATATTCCACAAAACATTTGGAAAAGTTTTCTAGAAAATTTTGTTTGATCGTTATTGAAAATGTTCAATTTTGAGCGATTCTCTAAACTTCAATGCTCCAATCCAAGCAATATGTTACGAAATGTAAATAGCGTGTGCTGTATTTGTACGCTTTGATTTTAGGAAAATTATCGTTGCAAATATTATTCTAGGAGTTGTAAGTAGGTGTTCGTTACTTAATTAAACTCCTAGTTTCCCAACTTTTCAGAGCCTTATTATTCACTCGTCATGGCTTACTATTATTTAATATTTTGTAATGTTATATGTATTTTCTACTGAAATTGTTTTGTAATGTTCTTCAATATTCAACCATAGAAAGTCCTGAGGAGGGAACAATAAAGTTTCGAAACTTTGACAAGCCTACTAGGAGTTTAATGAAGTGACCAACACCCATTAACTATTCCTAGAATTAATAGCGTGGACGTGATTTCAAGAAATATATATTGTTTGACATTTCACAAGGTTTCGTTTATCTTTACGTTGCCTGAAGGTTGAATTAGGTTGAAGGTTGAATTTCTTTTCAGTATGTCTATACTTCATAGTTCTTATGAATTGGTTTTTGGTATGTATTTGGAGTTTCCTATTTTCCTTGTACTGAATATGTAGAACTTTTCTTACTTTTCTACAACTGCACCCACACTTATTTAATTTTTGATGTGCATCATAGCTGCCCGAAATATTAAGATATGTCCCAATTTTCTAAGCTAATATTAATAATAAACTATATAAACAGTATAAATAATAACTATATGAATAATAAACGATAAAAATAATAATTTTATTTTTGAAACATTTTTATTATTATGACTTGATGTTTTATGCCTAAAGTAGTTCAATTGCCGGTATTTTCGTGGTGTCGCTTCATGTTTTTAAAATCTGTGCAAGTATTGAGTTTTTGGTTTTCAAAGAGAAAATGTGTCGGTATGCCGCGCTTTCGTACTAGTTGAGTAATGTTGCTTTGTAGGGCATTCTCAGAGAGTACCAATAAAAGGCACATTTTCATCAAAGTCGGAGGATATTCACTAGGGAAGTATATTAACACCTATCTTGTTTCTGGCTTACATAAATGATGACTGTGGTGTGAGGAGGTCGAATCCACTCATCGATTTTTGCATATGATGTGTAAAAATTACAGGAAAGTTTGGGAAGCCAAACAATAAGAAACCTTGTAAAACGACCCTGATCGCTTGAAAAATGTGCCTGGATGAATAGCGTTAAATAAATATTGCAATGTCGTAATTTTTTCCTAGATAACTCGAAGTTAAAAGGTAACCTAGAGTAGTATGAGTTCGGTTTTTTTTACCATCTTTGGGTCTCGAGTCTTATGAAGAACGACTGCTCAGATGGTAGCATCAACTTCCTCTCGTCGGTTCGTACTGTTAATACAGCGCTCAAGACATAAAGTTCAGAAGTGGTTGTTTAATGATTATTAATTTGAAATGTAGAAACAAAATATTGAGACATTGTGAAAATACGACGTGCACAATGATTGTAGACATTGTCGCCCATATATAATTACCTCGCACAAGCCAACTCCGTAACTAAGGCTTATCGCACACAGCGTCTTTCCGGGCGGTGGAGGTGTAACACTCCCGCATTGATTCACATACATCGTCGCGTAGTATAAGTGCTGCATCTCTGGAGCCAGCTGTTGGAGAAAGTGAATTTATAATTACATTTCTGCCTTAAGGCGGTCAGGATGCATGTAGAGTAAATATAGGCTTATGCTCCCTCCCTTATAAAATAAGGTAAGAAGTAAAATATGTGAAACATTTCAAACAGAATCTATGAGATTAAAGTTTGACCAAAACATTGATAGTATACTAATTGAAAATAATTTACATTACATTAACATAATATACAAAATATTTTAGTTTGTACATAATAATTTACTTTCAGTATCTTTAATTCATGTTATTAAAACTGGAAAACATTTGTTAGGCAATGAACGTACATTACGAAGATCTCTTTACAATTCTTGATAAGATTCTTCCGTACGTGTCTGGCAATAATTTATACGGATTAACAAAAGATTAAAACATGTCTCTTGTGACTCATCCTTACCTTTATCTAGGAAACCTTTATTTCATTAAAACTTCTCAGTTTTCACTAAATATCATAGCACAAAAACTAGCACAATATCTGGATATAACAAGTAGTATATGCTCTCTTCCAGAAGGGATCTACAATAACCTGCCTTCCGCTGGCACTACAAAAACACACATGGCACCAATTTTGAAAATTTTAGTAGTTTTCGCGCACTATTGAATACAATATGTGCATTTTTAAAAAAATACAAAAACAAGATTTTTTCAAAAACAAGATTTTCTCAAAAACAGCTCAAATTTTTCTTTAAACGTTTGGTAGGGATAGTGATAAATGTACTCTATAAGATGACAAAAACGCCATATTGCTCTATTCTTTTGTTTTTTCAAAAATATTTTTAGAAACGCTCAAACGCTTTTTTCTCAAACACAGCTCAACTTTTTTCTTCAAACAATTCGAACGGATAGTTATAATTACACTCTTTAATATGACGTAAAGTTAATTTGGTGTATTTTTGTTTTTTTCACAAATGTAAATTTTGGGGAAGATCTCTCCCGCCGTTGATATGCTCATATCCACCAAATTGTAAACACTAAGTGAGTTAAAGTACTTAAAATGACTTCAAATTAAGTTTTTCGAAAACTTAACAATTTTCTGTGAAAAAGAGCTTCAAATTTCGAAGTTACATTACACTTATACGCCAGTATCTCACAAAAGACCCCGAATTTTTAAGGAAATTTGGCATTATGTTGCACGTGACTGCTGTTTTCTTTATCCCATAAAAGTCGAACTTCAATTTTTGGCATACATATGTTTGACTAGGCGAGGGGTGTAATTCCCTATTCAAGTAGTATCACACAGGGTTTTCTGGTGATCATTCCTTACAAGTGGAACAAAATCTTCATCTTTCCTTAACGTTCTACATAGAGAGGGGGTTGTGAATTAATTTGTCATTAACGTTCTCTGCACAAAGCCTGAAAATATTCTCAGATTTTTCCTTAGAGATGAGAACAGTTTGTAATATTTCCAACAACATTGTTCTTTTTGACCAGAAAAATTGACTCCTCAGTGTAAGACTTACGGTTTTACAAATACAACTACGCCAAATATGTGCATTCATATTTTCGTTTTCCTAGTTCCGTCTTCTCAAGATTACAGAGATACATGACGACGAAGAGATGATGTTCGCACAATTTTGCCAGCAAAATCATTAACTGCGCATATGCAAGAAATGATAAATCTGTAATTGTATCTTTGTTTAAATATTACTTTGTATGACAAAATACTCACCGGATTTGACCAGATTGGGCCATAACCAAGGGACGTGCAGTAATCAGACAAATCCGCAGTCACAGAATATCCCAGTTTTATAGGTTCCACAATTGAAGAGTACTTGAAATAATCGTTTATCTGAAAATTCAGAATAGAAATAATTACCCTTGGTGTTTGTACGATTGGAAGATTTGAGTCAATATTTTTGGAACTGAGGTACTCTAATCAAGCGACTCAGATTCATATGAATTTACCCAGAAAGTAATAAATATTTTATCTAAACATTTCATTATTCAATATTTACAAAGCAATTCCTGTTCATTTAAGATATTAACACATTACCTGTATCTAGAAAAAATGCAAAAACACATTTGTTTATAAAATAGGCACACTGAAGGGGTGCAATAGTATTATATTGTACAATATTTTTTAGTATAGTTATATAATTGTGTTATATTTATTTGTATAGTATAGTATTGCATTGCATTTCTTTGGCTCATACGTACTTCTCACGGAGTTGGTTGAAAATGTTTGCTGGCATATTTTCCATTCTCATTCCATCATAGCCTTTATAATGAATATTAAGTGTGGCTGTCCGTAAACAAAGAAACCTACGGTGATTTTCATTTATTACAGTGAAATTTATGACGAGTTCCAAGACTTTTTTAGACGTGCTGTCAATTATTATGCCGAAGAATACTAACCACAATCCTAATAAATATTGTTAGTTTCCATTTAAAATTTCAACATTACCCATAGTTTCGGCAATAAGGAGAGAGGTCACAGAATATCATAATTACATTTTATTAAAGCGATTTCTAATTTCTAGCATACTGTTTACGCATATATACTTTATAACAATAGTATTACGAGTATAATGCTACGGGAAAAACGACGATTTTTCGATAGAAAAACTGTTACTGGCGAACCCTGGAAACGAAAAGTAGATAAATATTGTTCACGCCGGCCAAGGTCGCTCAGGGTATCAACTGATGTCACTGCAGTGCCTCTGACAGGTAGGTACTAGGGATAGAATCCCGACAGTGGCAGGATTTTTGATTTTAACTAGACAGCTAGGTCGAATTCAGCCTCTGTCTGGAGGAAAATTCTAACCGCCGGCTGCCCTGGTCGGTTATTTTTCGTGGTTTCTCCAATTAAAACCAGGCGAATGCTGGATCAGTACCCTCACAACGCGCCATGCACTGTGCACGATCTTCCCTTCCTCTTCCTTGTCCTATCCTTACCCATTACTCACACACAAACACACTTTTACACTCATTCACACGTGTTCGAATCCGTTCTATATTTTAACTTTAAAAATTCTACTATTGATTTTTTTATTTATTCTTTATTAAATTAATTTACTAATTATCTTAAAATCCATGACAATCTTGGCCTTGCTCATCTAATACGAAAGTCTCTGTAACTCCATAAATACGTATCACTTTCCTTTTTTAAAGTTCCTTGGGCAACCTTGGCCGCTGTCGTCCTGGATACTCGAACACATGTATTCTCGGCTTCGACTCCATCCATTTGTCTCCTCACACACTTAAAATCAATGTTCCGTTCATCTCATCTCACACCAACATCTGATTAGATATGTACGACTCTGACAACATAGTTTTAAACTTGAACGCCCTTTCGATTTACGAACTGTTCATTTCCACCTTCAGTAAATGTTTTCGACTCCCATACATTTTCTTACGATCTACCGCACACGTCTGCTCATTATGACAACTATCTTCGTTCGTACTTACGCATACGTCTTTGCCTGCTCACAGCTCACCACCATCTGCTAGTCTTTCCATCCTCAATACTATTTTTTTCTTGACCTAGTTGTTTCCATCTCTTCGATGCTATACTGTCACATTTCCTTTGCATATCTTTAATCCCCTTTGTTATGTTCTTACAATGTTCAAAATTAAATATAATTTAGTTTTAAAATAAATAACTCTTTATTATAATATATAATTGAAATAAATCAATTTATATCGTTTAATTGATCGAATTCTTCTTATTTCCCCTAACTACATTACTGTTAAATCTCTCTTTTAATAATAGAATAAATTAAAAATAATTCAGATGACAATGCTCGACACAGTGATTTCTTTGTGTAAAGTTTTAGAAATTGTAATAGGCAATTCGGTTCAAATGAACTACAGTATGAGGTTTTTATTAGTTGCGTAAATCTTTTATATTATTTGTCGGCCTCTTATCATGGACATGGATAATGATAATTTGAAGATCCTGTAAATACTTACGCGTACAAGTGCTATATTATTCGCCATGGTTGTGATGTTGAAATTTTCGTGGACGTAAAATGTAGCCACACTGTAGGTAATAGTCTCGTTATAGTCATTCAGATCGACGTATCCAACGCCTATTCGAAAGTTTCTTGTCGATTTTCTTGTGTAATAAATACATTACAATTGTAATAGCAAACACGATACCATTAGCCACACTAGCAATTTAGAAACTACTGCTGGTAATATTTGACAGACACATGAACATGAATGAATGTATATCTAAGAAAATGAAACGAGGTTTTTCTTCTGGCGAGAAACAATTCTCAATAATGAATTCATTGTATGCTTAGAATAACTCCATCTTTTGTTGTGTCCTCTACTAACGTTTCACATCATCATTACTTCCTTGTGTTCGCTTCGTCGTAACGATCTCTAGCACCAAGTCAACAGAGGAATAGTAATACGTGATAATATCTATGACTTGGAAATCGAATCTCCCGATTGTTTTTTGCCAGAGCTCCTGGATTCTGTTAAGAATCTTAAAGATGGCGACTTCGTAATACTACTTCTTCCATCTAGGAATGCTGTTTGTGATAAAGCTTTTGATGACATATAAGGTTGCGCGATCGAAATTCAGCGTAAGGTACATGCGCTTTACATCATAAGTTTCTGCACAATATTATCGGGCATGTTATCTGCAAGGGTGTCCCTGGGATAAGCTTCAGCTTTCACGTGTAGCCCATCCATCCATCTTTCCCAAGCAGCGAATTCACGACCAATAAACATGACGTGATCTCGCTCTTGCCCGAATGACTTCATGTATTGTAAAAAATATTGAAAAATATCTGTAGTTTTATTTAAGGTCGCATCAACTTCTAGGTCATTAGCGACACTATTCTGTTGTAAGCGTAAATGAGAGGTGACACGATATGATGATGATAGGGTGAAAGGACGACACAATACAATAATGCCTGAGGCGGACACGAACCCGCGATCCTTCGGTCCGAGTTCTGCTTACGCGCACTAACTGCCTTTAGCTCCTGCATTATACTTTTATGACATTGTTTCTCCTTTTTGTAACGCCTCAAGAAATTTTTCTTTATGGCAGTCATTGTAAAAA
The DNA here is from genome assembly GCA_017312745.1 of Gryllus bimaculatus. Lineage (NCBI taxonomy): Eukaryota > Metazoa > Arthropoda > Insecta > Orthoptera > Gryllidae > Gryllus > Gryllus bimaculatus. The sequence goes on from BOPP01000174.1 coordinate 2,216,488, forward strand.
TTATCTAAACGACATTTACAGTCTAATTAAGTGTATTTTTGGTATAGGAAGGAAGATGTTTACTTAACGAGCCGGTTTTGTTGTGACGACGGTGGCAAGCGTGATTACAAACCGTTCGTTTAAGAGACTTCCTAACCGCATGTCTCATGTCTCCAGAATTGCTGCTGCAAAGCACAAAACCAAAATATATCGATTGAATTGAATTGTAGAAGTTCGCCTCCCCAAACACATCGCAGTCCTACACTTGTCAAAAATCAGTATTGTCTGACATTTTTATATAGGAGTATCCTTTTCTTCGTGATTTTATGGCGCGTGATTCTATAATATTTTTACTCAGAGAGTAGACAAGGCGGAAGGATATGCTCTGCTGTCTTATCAAAATTCAAGTCTGTAAGTAATTAGTGTATCATCTTTCGGTGTGACTGTTGATTCCACATCACTAAAACAGTCTTTGAGAAACAGACAGAATTCATTTGGAAAACTGCTCAAAAGTCTTAATGCCTTCACGGAATTTTCTCGGTTGTTGTCAGACCCGGTAGTCGGGCAGAAAAAAAGCAGAATAAGTAAAACGTGTTCCGCGTCCCTTAAATGAAAACTAGAATTCTGTAACATCACATACTTTCACATTATTTGGAAAAGAGTTGCGTATATTGAATATATAACTTCTGCATAAAGAACTCGGTTATACTTAGTCGAGTTCAACCAATTCAAACGAACCGTCTGTGAGTGGCAATACCGTGCATTTATTCGATATCAAGACCAACTTTTACAATTATCAGTAAATTCAAAATTTACGTATTTGCAACCCGTATGCAGAAAAGCAAGAATAATTTTCTTTCTCACAAATCTGCTTTGATGACATGAAGTGAGCATAACAATGCCTGAATATCACTAATAAGCGATCAAACTCCTTAAAGTAAAGATGTGTTTGGTAGTGTAAGTTATTTGTTACTTTAATTCAATGTATTCTTTCTCGCTACTGCATTACGCGGTAAAGAAAAAGTTATGTATGTGCGCCAAAAAAAGGCAAAATTTTGGCTGAAAAATCTTATTAAAGGGCCTTGCAACGAAAAAGTGTATAAATCCAGTTGAAATTACACAACAAAAGTCACTAACTCCTGGTCTAGCCAGAATTCCAGTTTTTGGCCTTTTAATACCGAAAATGAAATGCGGCTACGCTGTGCGCTGTCTTTGGACAACGCCATTTGTCTAAACCGTTCAGGGATTTCTCCAAAATTATATTCCCAATCTATCTGGCTGATGTCGCCGCCTTTGAATTTGAACCGTATATGTTAATTGGGGGTACTTTACATAAAACCCTGGGATATTTTCAAATTTTCAAAAAATGGCTCTAACGTTTTTTTATTAAAATTTTGTTTTGGAAGTGTTAAAGTATGTTTAAGAGAATGGCGCGGTCCTCATGTTGATTAAAAATCCTGATATTCGAAAAATTGAAAAATTCAAATTTTTTCGGCGTTCCTACAACTACAATTACGAAAGATAATTTTTTTCTCAGTGAAATGTCGGTCATGAAAAACTCTAAAAATAATATTTCTTACGATTTCGAACAAAATTTATGTAACAGCTGTACTCGATTCCCTGTGGAAATATGCGATGTAGGCTGAGTGAGGAAGAGCTGCTCCCCCCACTCTCCCGCCGCCGCTCTACGAACCATTCACCACTTAGGGCCCCTTGCACGGCCCCGCAGCGCGCTTCCGAGCAGCGGCTCTAGCAGAGATTGGTTTGAATGGAGACTTTCCAAGTGCAGTGGACGTGCCGCTGCTTGCGGAAGCGGCGGAGGGCTCTGATAGCTACGCGTAGCGGATAGGGCGTACGCGCCACGCTTAGCAGAATACATGCTTAAATGAAGGCTCCACTGGGCGCCGTTTTACCTGCTGCGGTCCCTTTGTACGTCGTCGCTCTAGTGTCCATCTACGGCTTAACTTCGCGCACCGGTTACACTAGCCTAGCTGCGCCATTGAAAAAAATAAGCAAGAAAAAGGATGAAATACCTGATAGATGAAATTCCCTTGCCTTGCTTTATCTCCATTCAGGATTCGACTGGAGGCATCATCAACAGCTTCATTGAAATCATAGTCTTCCAAAGAAACTGCATGGGATTTAGGACATCCTGTAAATGAGAAGTTTCTTAGTGTGATGATTTAATTAACATTTCTATAATCGTGGAATCTATAATCGGTAAGCATTATACTCTACCCATCTTACAAGATATTGCTGACGCATTCGGTCGGATTTGGCACATGGCATTAATCCACAAAGTAATAGGCACACCTTTTAATCTAATTAAAATAATCAGCAACTTCGTACAAGATAGAACCTTCTCGGTTACGGTGAGTAACCATCGATCAAATCCTCAAACTGTCAAAGCAGGATTACCACAAGGGTCGCTACTTTCGACAATACTATTCAACCAGTACGTGACAGATTTACCCAAACTCGACTCAATAAAAAGAAACGCAGTTTGCTGATGATATTGCAATCTTCCTACAAGAATTCTCTCGATCAACGGCAAGTTTACCGCCGATCCGCCGATTAAACTATCAAAGTGGGATTACCACAATTCACAAGTACCACCGCTTTCGCCAACATTATTAAATCTTACGTGGTGGATTTATCCTAACTCAATAAAAATATTGCAGTTGTCTTATGATACTGCAACCTATAAATCCGGACATTCTCTTGAACAGACTAAAACCCAACTTCAATTATATATTAACCTTCTAGGCAGCCGAGCCTCCAAAGTAAAAATATAAATAAATCCAAACAAAAGTGCTGTAAAAATATTGACACTGAGACCATATAAACCCCTCCCACTCCACTTACGTTAAATCAGGAATCCGGTTAAATTAACCTGTGTAATAAATCCATCAAAAATCTAGTATTGTTAGTAGATATACAATTAATCTTGAAATAACATATAAATAATAAAATCTTGCAATCTTAAGCAAAACTCCATAAACTAATACCAATAGTAAACAAGGTAAATGTCCATGTAACACAGTTCTAACCGTATTTAAAACCGTAATTAGACCAATCTTTTTACAGGCTAATCCAGTTTGAATAAATGCCGCAAGAACGAACACAAAAAAATACAGATCGTTGAAAACCAGTTTCTCCGTACAATTGCAAATGCTGTGTGGTTTATTTCCAACCAAGAGCTGCACAATGGATTCCAACTCGAAACTATAGAAAACCACGTCACTTATCTCTCCACCCAGTTTGTACACATGTTACCAGAATCACCAGAATGCATTTCCTCCAGTTAGGCGAAATTCGCACTCCTGATACCCATATTAAAAATAAATTTCCCTTCAGTATCTTCCTTACAAAGTTTTCTAAAAAGTACCTCCCCGAAGATCTTCTCATAATGAATTCCTCCCCACAAATGCGATTTTCAGACATGTGTTATTACCATTAAGTTTATATTAAGCAAACAATAAAAATGTGCAGTGCGAACTGAACTTTGTAAAACCTGAAAATATTTATAATAAAAAAGATGCTCCAAGAGCCTTACAAAGAGTATTTTATAATGGTCTCGGTGCGTACAATACGACCTTGTGGATGTATTTTAAAATTGTGATCCGTGTTTGCTGTTCCCGAATTACAGTTTATTTAAAACTTCATTCTATGTTAATTGAAATGAAGCGAGATTACTCGTAGTTTTTTTTTTTTTTTTTTTTTT
>BOPP01000174.1:2220305-2238743 GCA_017312745.1 Gryllus bimaculatus
TATGAACATTAATATGTGTGTATGCAATGCACTGCAAACCGATTTGAATCTTTGGCCTCAAATTTGACTTGGTCACTTCGATACCGTGTTTGACATTACTTCATCTAATCCTGAGATGATATCTTAGTTTTTCCGCTGTACAATAAAGTAGGTTTTTCTTCGCCCAATATACAGGTAGTTTCCACTGACTTTTTAAAAAAATTAATAAATGTAAATACCTAGTAGACAGAGCGCTGCAGATACGAGGAAGAACTTGCTGGGTCCCATGGTAAATGGCAACTGAAAGTAGCGATTATCCCAGGCGACTGATAAACTTGCTCTGCCTGATACTTGCGACAGCGTTCTCCGAAATACTCTGAACTTATGGATCGATTTTCAGGTGTGATATGGTGCCCTGTATTTAGCTCTTATCTCTCCTTGTTAAATACGATTTCTCAACGTAGTATTACCCAATATTAACCTTCATAAAGATTTCTTTGCGATATGGATCTTGTAATTTGTGATCTAAAATGGGGAACGCCTCGAAAAGAAAGCACAGGCAAAAATAGATAAGATGAACATAGATCCATGATTGATTGATTGTTTAAGTGATTCCGGGCACGTCAACTACCAGGTCATTATTCCCGTAAGTGTAATGAATGTTTTTTTGCTCCGGAGGTGGCGGTGATCTTTGCCTAGCTGTATGGCGAGATCGGGTGCCAACCTACCGTCGGCTAGCGGGGTTTTCTCCACCCAGGTATCTCCCACCAGCAGGGCACCGCCTCAGCCGGGACAAGCTCGTAGCTCCCGATCAGTCTCCAGGCATGTGTGCTTATGTAGTGCGTGTTAGCGTGTGTGTATAAGGGGAGAGGATACAACAAGGAAGAGGTAGGAAAGATCGCGCGCGGTCCGTGGCCCGTTAGGATTCCGTCCGGCATTCGCCTGGTGTTGATCGAAGAAACGGAGATGACATGAGACATAGATCTCATAGAACTGACGGACAGACTGACGTTTTGAAAATGATAAAATACCAGGGGACCCCAAATACATAACTTTCCCTATACTACGAACATTACTCCGGATATACGTATGTATACGGTTAAGTAAAAAGGGCATGTGGAATTGTTTTTAAATCGTGGTGAAAAATTGGCTTTTTCGTATTAGTTTCCTAATTTATTGGCCAGATCTAGCTTTTCACTCGAACCCCGTCATCTTGCCAACTACCATCTATCGCCGCCCAAAGATATTTTTTTTTAATTTGCTCAATTTTTCGGTATATTAATGTCAGAAACGAAAAATTACGTTAAGAATATAATAGAAGAGTAAAACCCCATCGTATATGGAAATTTTCGTTTGAAAAATTTGGAGCCGTTTTACGAAAATGGCGTTTAGGTTTTACTGTAAATTTGAAGCCCTTTTTACAGAAAACTAAAGATTTTCGAAAAAAAATATTAACATTCCCCCACCAGCCCTTCAACTCACAAATGCAATAATGTATTGTAACCGAACGACGCGCTACTAAGCTACTGCTGCCGCTGCTACCACCGCCGCCGCCACCGCCGCCGACCGTAATGAAATAACATGACCGTAATGAAGCAACTAAATATGGTGAAACAAATTTACTTGCAGGAAAAATATCTATATTCTATTTGTAGTTGTAGGAAGACGCCAGAAAAAAATTAAAACTTTTTCAATTATCGAAAATTCTGAGTTAACACTAAAACTCGCACCCGTGTCACCTACCTAAGTTAATTTTACTGTATTCTTACAAGAAATCTAAAGAAAAAAATTGGAGCCATTTTTGAGAAAATTTTGAAAATGTCCCAGGGGTTTCGTGTAAAGTACCCTCAAATTTCGAAGTTTTTTTGCAACATCTCCAAGATGCGAATCGAACCAGATCGACACGGTTTTCTGCAATTTGGAAAAAAAATCTTTCCAGTGTTCACGGACGGACAGATGGACGGACGATTTGCCGTCAAAAGATGTTTGGATATCAGGGACCCACGAAACCAAGATTCTCGCTACACTACGTCTTAGAGAATTTATTTTCTAAATTTAGTCACTGGATTTATCCACTTTTTATTATCAGGACCCGGCAATGAGAGTTTTCTGCCGAAAATCTCCGTTTATTCGCGCAACATTACAAAACTTTATTTATACTATGTATATTACTCTGTGTGTATCTACGTATACGAAAAAGTAAACAATTGCAGCGGTCCCTTTAATTCCTTTTTTACAACTTGTAAAAAAATCGCTCAAAATTTTTTATTTCATTTCTTTTTCTTTGATAGAGCAGAGGTCACTTAAAAATGACCCAATTCTCATTTTCGTTAACCACTCTGGATTTTCGAAAATTACAAAAAAATAAAGATATTGCGAAAAGATATGTGCTGTTGTAACACCACTTGGTTCAAGTGTGTGATGCTTTTCTCTGCCTCTTTTTTTATTCCACTTTTCTTGCCCAAAAGGCAGACGCAGAGGCGATCCTTTACTTTTGTGGAAAATAAATGTCCATACAAAACGTCCTTTCGCCTTTTTGACCGTAATAAGAGACGATAGCGTAAGGAAATTAGTGTGGGCCCGCCCGCGAACGTTTATCCGGATTCTCTTTATAATAGGGAGTACCAAACACTAGTAGTGTTAGTATCTTAAATAATAAAAGTATTCTTTAACAAATTCATAATCATCAGTCTATGATTACTCGTAAGAAATCAATGTTACTAATAGATTACAGTTGCTTACCTTTACTGATTTAGAAACAAGGTTATATAAGCTACCGAAAGTTACATATATCAGAGAAAGTAACAAGTGTTTAATATGTATTACAATCGCAAATACTTCAGCCTAAAAATAGGCCCTCTTTCTCCTCGACTTGCTCCCATTGCGGACTTTGCGGGCTCGAACGCTATGCCACTGGGAGGAATGTACAGTATTTTAAAAGAAAAGCTCAATACACATTATGTGATCAAAAGTATCTGGACACGTGGCCGGAAATGACTTACCAGTTCGTGACGCCCTGCATCGGTAACTGTGGAATTAAATAGGGCGTTGGCCCACTCTTAGACTTGATGACAGCTTCTACTCTCACAGGCATACTTTCAATCAGTGGTGGAAGATTTCTTGGGGAAAGGCAACCCATTCTTCACGGAGTTCTGCACTGAGGAGACGGTCGGTGAGGACTGGCACAAACTCGGCGATCCAAAACATCCCAAAGTATTCGATAGGATTCAAGTCAGGACTCTGTGCCCATTACTGGGATGTTATTGTTGTGAAACCACTCCGTGCAGTATGAACAGGTGCTCGATCGTATTGAAAGATGCAATCGCCATCCCCGAATAGCTCTTCAACAATTGGAAGCAAGAAGGCGTTTTCATTATCAACGTAGGCCTATGCCGTGATAGTACCACCCAAAATAGCAAGGGGTTCAAGCACCCTCAATAAAAATCATGACACCATATCACCATTTTGGCGTGTCCGTATACTTTTGATCTCATAGTGAATTAATTCGACTGTTTTACTAGTAATCTATCTCTTTTTGATACCAAATCAATATTCCGGCCACGATTGGGGAACTGCTTCAAAATCAAATTAAATTCCATCAGGGGCGGATCGTGATATTTTAAGAAGGCAAGCGGCGTATCAATATACTTTGTTCACGGTGATTCCAGGAACTACATGGTTAGAAGTACCTTGTTAATTAACTTGCTATGTTTCATTAAACATTTCTTGATAAAAGTATTTTTATTCGCAATATCTGTTATCAGACAACAAATACCATTCTTTCTGTTCTTGGAATTTTTTTAATTACATTTCCTCGTCAATAAAGTGACACAAGAAGTACACTGAAATAGTTCTCTATCAAGGGAATCGAAAAAGATGACATTCAGGAGAGATGTTCAATCTAGAGTATAGAATGATCTGTTGGTTCAAAAAGTTGTTCATCAACTAAACGTAGATCTTACCTCATGTTTTGCACTGGTTAAATCCATTTGGTACATTGCAACACACGGCAGATCAGTTAAAAAAATCTTTGAACTAGGTTTGCCAGGCCTGCAAAAAATATCTGACGGGGGAGGGGGGTTAAGTAGTAAATACTCTTATAATTTTGTAAGATAAAATATTTCTTACAAACATTTTAACACGTATTCAAACAAACACCTCAAAACTACTTAAAATTTAAACATCAAATATATTGTAATATTATGTAAAATATTAAGTTACAATTTAGTAATAGGAAATTGATACAAATGAAATTAAACGTACATGTTTATAATGCTCCAACGAAATCTTTGGTTTGACAAATTCGCACTCTACATGGTGAGGTTAGTACTCATTGAACCTCAATTGATACGTTATTGAGTGTTTCAGAACATACCTATCCAACTAAGAAAAAAGTACAATATATAAATAACAGGTAAATGCGAGTTAAGAAAAATAGTATGTAAATAATTTTATATACTTTTAGTAAATGTCTTGTGAAACAATTGTGTATGATAAAGACTTTTTGGAGAATAAATATTAGATCTTTGTTTCATTCTAACGTAGTAAAAAAAGACAAAACGCGATTTTCCGGTTATCCTTATTCTTGTGGACTGTACAGCTTTATATTACGAACCGTTTTATCAGAAAGCATTCGAATTTTAAAAAATGTTCCCTATTTTATGGTAAAAAAATAGTGAACATAATGTGAAAAAAGCGGACTGTCCGCTCAAATAGCGCACACCTGGCAATCATACTGTGAACAGGACAATCTTGAACCCTCAATACTAATTTTCTCACTAAAGAGTAGACTCTTGGCTATTCTTTGTTTCATAGTATAACTAGTGGTTCTAAAACAGCACGGATGTTCTTGCCATTAGTAATGATTGTGGAATATTATTTATTCCACCATTTCTCTCCGTAGTTCCATAGAACAATACGTAGTATAGGGAAAGTTATCTAATGATGTGGAAAATTGATTTCGACAAACAGCAAAAACGGCCATACATGTGGTAATCTTGCTTTGACAGTATAAGAATTGGTGGTCACTGGTCGTAACCGAGAAATTGTTGCAGGAAATTGGTGATTATTTGGATCAGCTAAAACTTTTTGTGGAGGTCAGTTGATTTTCCTATTTCTGTTGGTGCGTTAACGTCATGTGCCAGATCCGGTTGGCAATATCTAGAAAGATAGCTTTTGTACGATGTCTCTTCTGGAAGGTGGTGTAGATGTATTTTGACAAGCGAAGTTATTGGCGGTGTAGGGCGATGCTCTGTAAAACTGAATTGTTCTATAGGAATTGCGTTGGTGGCGTAAATGTGTTTTTAAATGTTTTGAGAATATTTTTTCTAGCATCTTATAAAGCGTATAAACGGATTGGTGTATTATTTTCAACTATGCGTAGTTTTTTTACTTGAGAATTGCGAAAAAAAGTTGCATGCTTCCATGTTTGTGGTAAATATTCTGTAAGGACGAGGTGTGTTTTTGTAATATACTATGACTGGGACGGGAAGAATTTTTTAGGATATTAATGTTATTGTGACAGGGGCCTTTTTTATAGGCAGTATTTTATAATTCTTTTCTTTTCTTTTGTGGACGTATCTTAAGATGGAGTCGTTACATTGGTACATTTGATGTAGTAATTTTTATGTGTGTGGGGTGTGGTTTTGTTGAATTCCATGTGAAAGATGTGGCTAAAACATGGTCTTCGTTGTTTATTTAGTATTTTTCGAGTTGAATTAGATGTTAGATTCAACTCGACCTCCAGTTACAGTGGGCCCAAGGACTTTTTGATTCATTTTTAGTATTAATGATTTTATTTATAAATGCAAATTAATTTCCACATATTATATTCCAAACAAGCTCACGTTAGTGTGTAATAGTAACTCAAAATCAAAATCACATGACTCGATATAGCAATTTAGAAGTCAGTGATGAAAATTGACCGAGTATAACTAACGTGGTGCGATCGGCAGACCTCTGTGAATGCTATCTTGGTATCTTGACGTGCGATACAGGTCGGTCCGACGGGCAACCGATAATCAACAGATATTTTACGTAGCACCGCCTCATGATAGCGGATAACGATATTCTGACCAGGAAATGGTGTGAAATTTACGACCCGTTTCATTAAGTGAGATAAACACTCTCACATCATTTTTTTTAAGTATAAATCATTGTAGTAGGCGTTGCGATCATACGAAGCTTTAAAAATGAAAACTAGAGGTGCTACAACAGCACACACTTTCTAGCATTAACGAAAATGGTTTCGTAATATTGAATTGTGGTAATTTTTGCCATACTAAAAACTGTTATAACTTGCAAAAGTCCAATTCAAACGAAGCGCCTGTAGTGCATATTTGCGTATATTTTGATAGCCAGAAACAGTAGCCATTTTGAACTCTTGCAAATTAAATAGACATGAATAAAACTCTTACAGAATATACGACACAGTATACAGGAAAGAAGGAATACTATTTCATAAAAGCTTGTCGTGATTTCATTGATGTGATCTAACAAAATCTGAGTTCCATAATCACTCATAAAAACTTCTTAAAGCAAAAGAAATGTATTTGTTAGTTGTACGTTAAATGTACCATATTACCTTCCCTAAATCTATTTCCTTTCGTAAGATTTTTTTCTACGTAATACTATCATGTACGGCAACAAAGCGGCATTCGAATATAATTTGAAACCGTTGAAACAAATTGCTGGTTGAAAACACTTTTACAGTTTTATGTGGTGGTACAATATAGCGGAGCAGTTAGAAATAATGCGAAAAAGTGTGTTGTAGCATCGCTAGTTTTTTGAAGCTATTGATTTATTGATCAATACACCCAATTTAGTGAAAGGAACAAGTTTCATGTACACATTCAAAATTTCCCCAAAGACTAAGGAAATTATTTTTAACTCTGGCACTTCGTTTTGTTAGAAGTTTTTCAAGTGATGGTTGAAGTGTTGGGGGGATCGAATGTGTAATATATTTTGTAACCGTTACCAATAAAACGAGAAAGTATGAACTGTTGTAGAACCATTAGTTTTCTGTTAGAACTTTTGCTTTAATTAAGATATATGCAACCAATGAACACTTATTCATCTAAAATATGGCTTGTAAATTCGATTAGAACGTTTTAAAACTTAATTGACACTGATTTATTGAAACAAAATCAATTTCAAATGGAGAGAGTGATACTGTTCATCATTTTCCCACGAGAATATTAATATCGACCAGAGATATACTATTTTCACTTACGATTGAGAGGATCATATCACTTATGCGAACAAGTTAATCAACAGGTCTTAAGATGCTCCTGAACGATATACAATACGGAATTATCAAGGAATGTGATAGCTGAGCCAGCTGACGCGTAGATTCTACTCTTTCGTAAGTCCAATCAATTAAACCTTTATCGAATTCCACATTAGAGATAACTAATTAACAATAATTTGTAACTGGTAAAGTCAATTGCATTCGTCAAACAAATAAGTACTAATTCTATCGTGCGCCTGCGAGAACTCTCACGTGTTCTTACATACCCCAAGAAAGGAAAGTCTCAGCCAAAAAATAATAAACCTAACATTTTCACCTGCGAGTAATGAATACCATTTTCTACCATTGAAAACAATTGGAGGGAGTGGGTGGGAGAGAGTTTATATATAAGAGAGAGAGAGAGAGAAAGAAAGAGAGTGGGGAGAGAGAAGGGGAGATAGAGAGGGAGGGACAGGGGAGAGAGGGAGAAAGAGGGAGAGAGAGAGAAATAAATAAAATATTGTATGTGGACTTAACCAGAACTTGCTAAATTATACAGTTTAATCATTAATAAACTGTATATCACTATAATAATTAACAATAATTTAATAATTATTAAACTGTACTCAAACTGGTACAACACTGTAATTTAGCAAATCTTGGTTTAGTCTACAAACAATTTTTTCGTTTGCGTGTAACGTCGAATTCTAAACCATACCATTGCGGATCATCTTGGAATGCCACTAACTAATTTTCCATTCAGTGATGGACAAGGTTTCTTCTTGCGTGATTGGTGGTATTCACTACTTTAGTCAAACCAGCATCTTTCGTACTACCTGTTTATTCTTAGAAGTTGTAACGTCTTGTCGTTCCTAGGTGTATAGTTCCATGTCAATGGCTGGACACACACTCTCTCAAGTCACTCTCTCTCTCTCTCTCTCTCTCTCTCTCTCTCTCTCTCTCTCTCTCTCTCTCTGTCTCTGTCTCTCTGTCTCTCTCTCTCTCACACACACGCACGCACACACCTATAATAAAATTAATACTGAATCTATGAACCCACGGAACGAGGCGAGTTGTTCAGCGACCCATAAACAGTAGAATCCAGTAATTCGAATTAATTGGGAGTGTGGTCTGTTCGGGTTCCTAATTGTTCGATTTACCCGAATAAATGTACAATACATCTGTAGGATTAGCAGGCAATGCAACGTAGCGTGCAAAGTTAGAAAATGGCAATGTAGCCTATGGGTCATTCATCACAGCGCATCGTCAAGCAAATTCAGTTTCTTACGGCAAAAGATGTCCGAATTTGCAAGTTCCTAAAAGTGAAAATTACTGCTGCATAAACGTGTGATGTGAAGGCCATAGTTACCGGTGCAGAAATTCATTTCATTTCGACAACTTGTTTCAATAAATAGTTGTACAATAATTATTAAATTCTTTCTTTACACTACAAATCAGCATTTTATTTATTTTGCTTATTTTTCCTCCATCCCGAACTTTGTTCAGATGAAATTTCAGTCGAAATTTCGGATTTGCGAGGTTCGGACTTGCGAGGTTCGGATTTGCGAGGATCTACTGTATATGTAATAGATGGTATATGTGTAATAGAGACATATGCTTTTATAGATGGCGTAGGTCCAATTTTCACTGATAACTCAAACTTTTTTGAAATGAGAAAAGTTTGTATATTTCGGTGAACGAAATTATGTTTTTCAAATTAAATTTATTCTCTTTAATATACGCGAAGTACTGTTTTTTCAAAATTATAGTGTTTTCGCGTAATTTTGAAACAAATGTGTGTAATATTAAAAGATATTAAAATAGGAATTTCTCAAAATCTACACATTTTTCTTTAATTTTTTGATAGAAGTAGCTCTAAATGCAATGTATCTGTGTTGGAGATCTCACGTCATTAATGCTTACATTACCGACAATTTGTATACATTTTTTGCATCAGTGAGCAGAAATGCTTCAAATGATTTCCAATGAAGTTTTTGGAAATCTCAAACGTTTTCTGTGAAAAATAGCATGCCCTTTTCCGAAAACTCTAAAATGACATTTACTAAAAAAGGCATCAAACTTTTCAACGAAAATGTTCATGCAAAGAGCAAGTTCTACTCTTCTATAATATTTTTGAAGTCATTTTCCCGTTTCCCATTTAATGACCGAAAAATTGAAGAAAAAGACAGAAAAACTGTCCTTAAGCGTCAATAAATAGCAGCTAGGTAGAGGGTGAGGTGGAGACAAAAGATATTAGAAAATTAACTAATTCCGGAAGGTGAGTACTATTCTGTAGCAACACGTTTTCATTTTCAGCGCTGTATCAGTGTAACCGATTTCAAAACTCTTGCGAAATTGTGAGTCTGCCGCCATGTGTTTATGAGGAATAATGGGACATGTTCTCTTGATTTGTTTACGGCCTTCAGTTTCCTTTAATTCATCATATTAATTCAAACTTTCCTCGAATAGTACAAAGAATGTTATACTATGCAAAAGAGATGTCGAGATATTTACTGCATGGACAGGTCGATAGTAAGACAGACCGATAGTAACATGGACAGACCGATGTCAGGCGGCCGATGTCAGGCCTATAGAAAGACGAACCCATCCGCAGACAGGCAGTCTGGGAGTTGTTGTTGTTGTTGTTTTGCGTTATTAGTAGTATTGTTATTATTATCATTACATCTCAAGAAATTTCTATTCAATCAGCATTACTCATTAACTTGAAGGATTAAAATTAGAACTCTATCTAACCAAAAAAACAAATACTTCTTTGAACAAAACACCTACTTTGTAATGGTCAGGGTCTCCAGAAGACATTGAATTCTTACACTTTGACTAGTATCAGTGGTATTAATTGATGCAAATGTTGCTATATGCCATCTACTTCTGTCATGTTTGCCATGTCTGGTGATATAAACTGAAAAGAGATCTACTGGAACTAAGTTTATTAATTGTTCAATTTTCCTTTTCGCTTCTTGCAAGTTTCCTGATAAAGCGTTATCTGACAAGGAACTCTTCTTGACAGTCATCGTCTCTCTTATAATGTGTTCACGATTTCGAACTGTGCGTGTTGGCACATTGCGACATTTCGTGGTACTTTCATTAAAATTCTCGTTTATTATGTTTATCTTATCAATATCATTGTTCTGAAAATGCTGACTTGCTAAGTGAGCACACGCAGTGAAGCTTATCCACCTCAACAGCGTTTCTGAAAATTTTGAACCGCGTGAGGCAATGACTGCTCCCGCTGACATTCTTCACTTACGAGCCGACTGACTGCCCGCCAGAGGGCCGAAAGTGCACATAGTAGGGGGTAGGAGGCTTTGCAGGGAGGATAGAAGACTAACGTTGCCCGAGGCGGCGCATAGATTTAATGCGGGGGCGTCTAATGCTGTGAAATCATTTCCTCACTTCTTTAAATGGGTGATGTCCTATATTTTAAGCTATAAGGATCATAACTCACTGTTCACGTTCTTCTATACACTGATGTGCATCCATCTTTGTATCCACCACTGTTCGTAACGTTTTTAATTGATGGCCATTGTGACGTAATTGTCAATGTTTTAAAGTAAGGGCCGTTTTAAAAACTTTTTATTTAATTCTAACAAACAAAAGTTTACAATTTAATAATTGATTGTTCACTAGGAATGTCATAATCTCAAAATGAGAGCAAAATGAAGAAAATTATGAGAGCTATCTCTCACATCGAGATTGACATAAAAATGGTATATAGGCAATTTAAAGAAGGGTAATTTTTACGTCATATATATTCGTGATCACTTCCCTCCCATTATGAATCTGAAAATTTCAAGGAGCAAACCTCTCTGATACTACGGGTAATGATAAGATTAGGATGGGTCTTGTTAAATAGCTTAATATTTTTATACCATGTCGTAAATGATGAATATTTTTGATTAGATATTATAAATATTTAATGAACTCTTGTCAGAAATTAGAGCAGAAAATAATAATGATTGTTTTGAAGAATAATATTTTTTGTTTTGATAAAACCGTCTTCTTCGATTAGTCATAGATTAATGAAAAAATAGTTTATTGCTGTCATCATCATACAATAACAATTCAGTATCATTTTGTGTGTGTGTGTGTTTAGCAAAACACCATAGTGTGATTACATCGTAGCAAAGTCAATTACATTATCAGCCCCACTACCAATAGCAATATTTGGTGTCCAAATCAGACATGTATAATTCGTTGTAGTTTCATATTTCGTAATATCATATATAACAACAAAAATTTGCTAAATAATACAAAAGACAGTATTACTTGAACTGTAGTCTCTGTCATTTTCCTCGTCATTGCTCGTTCAATTTACGCGCTATGGTTCGAATTGTCAAATCTAATTGGTGATCATCACTCCTAGAATTTACTTCATTCTCACCGTTCAGTTTTCTCCGCATTTGCGCTTGAATGTCTCGCGCGCAGCTCCCTAGGTCAGACAAAGTGCAAAATGCAGTCACAGTATGGAAGCAATGAGTTTTACACCTAAGAAAGATAATTAAATAGATAATAAAGGGAAACATTGCTGTGTGAAAATACTGAAATAACACAGACACACAAAAATAAAATAGTTGTCAGACCCAAAGACTTGACTCATGTTTCTGTATGTCAACGCGCTGCATCCGAATCTGAAGCCAGAATTACACCACCACCCTCCAGTTCTTTTAAATCACGAAAAAACACCGTGAAATTGTATTTATTTATTTTTGGTTTTGCTTTTCTCGTGCCGGTGACGTCTCCTGCCAATCCGATACTCCCCTGCTTGATGTCCTGGCGTAGCTAGAGATTGGATGTTATTGGCAGCTATTGAAAAAAGCAAAATGCATCAAGATCTTGGGTTTCATTTCTTCACGTTCTCGCATGTGCGGAAGTTGAAATAATAAATGCAATGAATGTCAATAAATTCATTCTGTGTGTCGATACTTTACATGCAACTATGCTAATTGCTATCTTTTTATTTTTCAATGCATTCCCTCCCAACTTAAATGGACTAGCCAAATGATCATATGAACAATATTGACGTGTCCATTTATGGCACCAGAATACGAACAATACTAAAAATTAATGACTACCTCATTAACGAATGTAGTAAAAAGAAAAGTGGTTTTGTAATGTGCACTTCTACAACATTTATTTTTAGACTTTAATGAAATAAACCATAAACCATTTGACTGAAAATAGTGCGATATTGGTGCATTAATTGCATAAATGGAGTTGAAAAGGTATCAGTCACGTTTCTTGTGACATGTCTGACCCCCACTTCAAAACTATTAATTCAATTGCAGCGTAATTTTGATAAGATGTAAAAATACAAGTTGCAAAATAGTAGCACAAACTTAGATATGCATCTCCATTATTATTATTTATCGCATATTGTAGGAATAAGTAAGTACTTTCAGTAATAAATGATATTGTTTAGAGGCCGCATCGAAGTACGATGTCCGTTCTCTTAACCGCAACATGATGAACAATGGCGCTTTAACTCTATTGACTCCTTAACGACTTTCAGTGACTTTGTGTAAATGGAGACATTTCAGGAAACATTAGTACATTCTACTATCGCTCTGTAGTAGGCTTTACTGTTTGCTTAGTATTACTTTTCACTTTCATTTAACTGCATTTTCTATTGTTTTTATTTTTGCTCCATATATGAATCAGTTCTGACCAATAATTTACATTATTTTACAA
This sequence comes from Gryllus bimaculatus, assembly GCA_017312745.1. Taxonomy (NCBI): domain Eukaryota; kingdom Metazoa; phylum Arthropoda; class Insecta; order Orthoptera; family Gryllidae; genus Gryllus; species Gryllus bimaculatus. The sequence continues at coordinate 2,233,222 of BOPP01000174.1, forward strand.
ATATTTGTTATATACGGGTACGAGATCACGTGCCGATCCAGTTGACGACGACAACGACAGATCGCCTATGACGAAAGTTTTGAATCTCTTGATTCTTTAAATGTGTCAGCGAGTGTATATTACTAGATACAGTAGTATTGCGTAGTAGTAAATCATTTTGTGCTTGTGAGGTAACTTTAAAATGTTTTGGAAATGGTATGGTTGCTAGAGGGGAGAGAGAAATTAAATTTGTTGGTTCTGATTATCTTGATCAAATTAGCCTTGATTTCACTTCGGCGCAGGTCGACCATGTGGTAGAGAAAAAATAATTAAATTAAAAATATTAGGATATTTATACATATAGCTCGACAAATTTATTACTTGGTGGTTCTGAAATAGGGTTAAACTACTAACATTGCCCAACTCGCATTGCGCAACATTGCGTTCCCAACTCGCAAAAACAAACTTTTATTTATATAGAATAAGGCCAAAGAATCTTGAATATAATAAGTTATTAGTTATTTGAAAGAACTGAGTCAATTAATTTATTGAAGAAAGGAGACTTAAACGTTTTTTCGCTAAATTAAGTCATATATGAACATTAAGTTGTTACTGATGAATGTAGAACTAATCTCCTGAAACGTGTTGAAAGGTGTGACTGGTATGAGAGTTTTCAGAATCGTAACGAAGGTTAATACGGCACTGCACGCAGGGTACGCACCCTCGCGGTGTAGACTGACTTTATGTTGCAGTCTATAACAAATATTTCAAATTCCCATCCCTCTAGCGAGTTAGCATTGAGATGGCTCGCATCAGTTTGGTTGGCTCAAGGATGCAGCATACTTTCTTCTTCACATAGAGTTTCATTCACTGCAAGCAAGGATGTGGTTGATGAGCTAAGAAATATGTTTTTTTAAAGTTCAACTTTGAGATCTTCGGATTCAAGGCAAAATAATTTTGATTCACGGCTGCTCATTTGAGACCCCGACTGCGGTCTGTTTAGTATTCTCTCTCGATGACGCTGTACCTTTATCAACCTCGGCCGCAATCACTTCAACCAGCATGGCAATAGGGACTTTTTGCACGGCGAAGCTTTACAGCAATCGACAGGATAATCGATCATCTGCGCATGGGCAGTTCGAGTTTCGCACAACTTTCGTGCATCTGCGCATGTGCAGAAGATTGAGATTGTTGTCAGCTGCTGCGCAACTGCTGCGCATGCGAAGTTCAAGTTTCGCACCACTTTTGCGCATGTGCAGAAGGTCGAGATTGCTGTCAGTTGCTGCGCATGCGCAGTTCGAGTTTCGCACCACTTTTGCGCATCTGCGCATGTGCAGAAAATCGATATTGCTGTCAGCTGCTGCGCAACTGCTGCTCATGCGCAGTTCAAGTTTCGCACCACTTTCGTGCATCTGCGCATGTGCAGAAGATCGAGATTATTGTCAGCTGCTGCGCAACTGCTGCTCATGCGCAGTTCAAGTTTCGCACAACTTTCGTGCATCTGCGCATGTGCAGAAGATCGAGATTGCTGTCAGCTGCTGCGCATGCGCAGTTCGAGTTTCGCACCACTTTCGTGCATCTGCGCATGTGCAGAAAATCGAGATTGCTGTCAGCTGCTGCGCATGTGCAGTTCAAGATTCGCACCACTTTCGTGCATCTGCGCATGTGCAGAAGATCGAGATTATTGGCAGCTGCTGCGCAACTGCTGCACATGCGCAGTTCAAGATTCGCACAACTTTCGTGCATCTGCGTATGTGCAGAAAATCGAAATATGTGCAGAGATTGCTGTCAGCTGCTGCGCATGCTCAGTTCAAGATTCGTATCACTTTCGTGCATCTGCGCATGTGCAGAAGATGGCGATTGTTGTCAGCTGCTGTAAGCTACGCCGCGCAACATATCCCTATTTTCGCCGTGCCCGTATTCCTTTGTCTTCCAACGTGAGAGCTTCTTGCCACAGATACTGCCGGGTGCGTTTCCGCGCCCTGCGGGGGTGTGGCGCCCACTTCCGGCGGAAGGGCGAGGGCGCCTCGTGTTTGAAGTACGCCTCCCAATCGTGGACCATCACGCGCTCCACCCAGCTCGAGTAGTAACTGACGTCGGTGTAGGTGCCCGGGTAGTGCGGCAGGCCGCAGCCCACGCCGCCCTTCACTATGCCGGTCAACTGGCCGCCGCACACCAACGGACCTCCGGAGTCGCCCTGAGGAAGGAAATGAAAGAAATTCAATAATTACAGTTCATAAATGGTGTTTTCAAAAGAATTGACTGTCCCTGCCAGGAATCGAGTCTATATTTTGTGATATATTTTGGACGGCCAAAACTTGGCCGTCTTGTGATATGTTTTTGGTCACATTGGAGACAATTAACAGGTAGGAAAATGAGTGATAAGATGTAGTGATTGTAATGATTCTGCAAAACAAGTTCTTGAGAAATCCCACTTTAATCTCTGATTAAACATCTTATCCAAGGCAGAATGCCCGAAGCTTTGATGAACTTCTCACTTGAGTAACGAAACTTTGATAACTAATTATTTGAATCTAACTGAGTAAATGACCTCTCGTGTTTTTAAGACGCACCAGGAAGGCGAAAATGCATTTGAGGCCAAGGCCGGATGTAACGCATACTTCCACGTCTTCGCCTTCGATTAGTAAATGTAGAAGTGGTAAATTTTACTGATAATTAGACAAGAGATACATTTGTGAGATGGATGATGCTTCTGATGTTTTTTCTCCTATCCTGATAAACATCTCTCAGTTTATTCAATACTCATATTTATCCTCAAATCTGAGTTTACCTCAAGCCTGCGTTGTAGCTGTCTCTTAAATAACTGTGTTGAGGAGGAAAAGTGAGTTGGAGCCCGACGAAAGAAGATTTTCCACACTAGCTTGTCAGTTAAGTCGAATTCAGCGGCTGTCTGGAGAAGAATGTCTAGCGGTCAGTTACTCCGATCGGAAACTTGGTGGTTTGTCCGATCAATACCGGGTGAATGCCGGAGTAGTACCGTAATAAACGGGCCACGCATTGCGCGTGATCTTTCCTTCCTCTTTCTTGATCTAACCTTTCCCCTTATTCACACACACACACACACACACACCTCACCACCACCAACACACATGTTGGGAGCTTGGAGCGTTTTTCTATTGGGCGGTTCTTCGCTGGGGGAGATTCCTGGAGGGAAAAACGTTGCAAGCTGACGCGTAGGTTGGCGCCGCAACTCATCATGCAACGGGGGACGAACACCGCCACCTCTCAGAATAAAAACATTCACAGCAGTTTCCGGACAAATGACCATAGTAGTTGACGTGTCCGGAAACATCAATCAATCAATCAATAACAATTACAGCATCCCAAGTAGCTGTCAGTCGTGACAGTGGTTGACAATAGAAACGGGAAACCAACTCTCTCACAATTGTTGAATTTTTCAACAATGACCAGGTGGTGAAATTTATAACAGTATACTATAAGTTATCTGGTTGTCCTAGATGTTTATACTTTCTTGTATTCAATAACAATAGAATTTTATAGACAATAGCAAATTTTATATCAGTAATAATTGATGCAAGTTACCAATAAAAGTTATTCTTCTAATAGAATATGCAAACAGCTCATTAAATTTACCTTAGGGACAAACACAGTCATGAGGATAAATATGAGTATTGAATAAACTGAGAGATGTTTATCAGGATAGAGAAAAAAATCGCGATGCCGAAGACGTGGAAGTATGCGTTACATCCGGCCTTGGCCTCAAATGCATTTTCGCCTTCCTGGTGCGTCTTGAAAACACGAGAGGTCATATACTCAGTTAGATTCACATTCACAACACTTATCAAAGTTTCCTTACTTAAATGAAAAGTTCATCAAAGCTTCGGGCATTGTGTCTTGGATAAGAAGTTTAATCAGAGATTAAAGTGAAATTTCTCAAGAAATTGTTTTGCCGATTCATTACAATTACTACGTCTTATCACTCATTTTCCTACCTTTTAATTGTCTCCAATGTTACCAAAACATTCACTTCTTTCTATAAGCATTGTTGGCTACGTATGATGCTTTGGGAAGGAAATTTTATAATAAAAGTGCTCTGGCATTCTTACGATTCATTTTAATACTCAAGGTGAAAAGTAAACGCAGTTTTCTTGATGAAATAGTTAACAAGTGCTACTTTGTTATATTATTGAGTTCATCAAATATGAACGTGTAAAATGTGAATGCACCTGTAATAGAAAACATATTGATGTGTTTCAGGAATCGTTTAATTTAGTGGTTTTTAGACTTTTTGTTTCCGTGACTCCCTTCAGGTATCAAATGCTGCTCACGCCTTCCCTCATTAAAATTAAATTGCTAAAACAACGAAACATATTTTCCTTGAAAGTAAGGCCATCATGTATATTTTTTGTTATAAATTAACTGTAAACAAAATAATTATTGCAAATGATTTGCACTATTCACTGTTGCAATTTTTGACATAAATGTTTGACAAAGTGAGGAAAACTGCGAGGAAAATTATAATAAACGAACATATTGGTAGTTCAGAAAAGTCATCAGTGAGATCAATGAGCTTGTTTACACAGTTCATGCAGAAATAATTTGAGCATTATTAAGCATTAGGGCATTATTTTATTCAATTTTTACGAAGTTCTCGCTCCTCCCCCTGAAACTGTTGTGCCTCCATGGGGAGGCGCGCCTCAGAGTTTGAATAACACTAATTGAAAAGAGTTGTCAACGAAACTTTTCGTTATTTAATTGTAATGCTGAACACGTTCATTTTCTCAGATTGGAAGCACATGGGATTCAAAAGTGCTTCTCATTATTACTAGTGTGCATAAACATATCTAAGGATAATCTTCCGGTACGAAACTAAATTGAGGAAAGGAGAATTGTGAGAATCTGATACCGTCCTTGTTTGAAAAGCTTGAGATTGGCAACTATTGTAATTTCTTTGGTTGGTTAATATCCTATATCACAATGAAAGGAAAATATCAGACAATCATGTGTTTCTGACATACCAATATATCCGAATAGTTCGGAGTGTTAATAAAATCAAACATGATGAATTCCGTGGTGGTAGCGGATATCTTGTGGTAATCCATGGTATTGTAAAGGCAATAATCTCCACAAAGTTTGTGGAACACTTTGGAAAGAAACTTTGTGGAGATTATTTCCTTTACGATATCAAACATTATGAGGTGTTTGTATACACTGGTCAGTACGTTATTTGATTTTGTAAATTAAACAGTCCGACCTATTTCTCTAACATTCTTTGGCACATGTAGGAAAAATTATAAGAGGGATCAAGGGAAGCGTTTGCATCCACAACATTATCCAAAGAATATAGGAAAGACGAGACCTGACAGGTATCGGGCCCCCCTCGTTCGTAGTAACCGGCGCACAGGAGGTCACCGGGCGGGTCGTAAGGGTACGACTTTTCACAGCGTTTTCGGCTCACCAGAGGAATCTTCACGAACTTCAGAATGTCTGGATTCGAGTTATCCTGAAACACAAACACCAGTTGATCATTTAGGAAGATTGCACAATGAATATGTAACATT
>BOPP01000174.1:2239714-2250439 GCA_017312745.1 Gryllus bimaculatus
ACAATTCAACAATACCAGTTGATCATTTAGGAAGCTTGCACAATAAATATGTATCATTATTTATTAATTTGCTTTTTAAGGAAACCTACATATCAAGTGAATGACAATGAGTTCCTAGTTCATTTCTGAATGTTGGCGAATGGGGGCGCTTGTTCCTTGCCTTCCACTTCTTGCATGTGCATGTATGAGCTGTGCTCGATGATGGAAGAAATGTGTGATTATGGATGGGAGAGGCGCCCAGAGAAAATGAAGGCTGTTGATCTGCGGGGGCCTCTCATTTCATACAAAAAATTCTGTCTTCCCACAATTCATAAACAGAATTTATCTCTCCGTGCATCCGAAATAAGTTATAACGTTAAATGTGTATTAGAGATGATGTTTTTTTTTGTTTCTTTTGAATAAAAAATTTGGGGGGCCCTATTAGTCGGGGCCCGGGGCATGTTGTCCCAGCTGCACCCCTGCAGTGTGTCAATAAAGCAGAATGACACCTACTTCTCAAGACCAACGTCTTATGAAAACTAATCTGATCCAGCATTTAAGTCTCCCACTCCAGTTTTACTTGAATATCACGGCAAAGCCCGTATTACATTGTTACAAGAGTTGAGTGTAGTGGGCATACTTCAACTGTTTGTACACAGAAGTAGGGAGAATATAAATTGGGATTTCCAAATTCGTAAGTTGGAATACTTTTCGCAATTGTAACATATTTTTCTTTGTTCGTTTTATTTGTCAGAGTATCTAATGAAGAGGCAGTTTTTGGCACCGGCTCAACCACATACATTCTTTAAGACTAGAAAAGATAATTTTGAAACGTTTTTGGTTGGTAAAATATTGTATGAATTCTAGACTCCCCAAAACGTTTAAAATATGTAAATGTGTCATCTCTAGGATTAGCTTTCCGGTGTTTCATCACTAGCTCTTCAGACTCGTCAAAAACGTGAATTTTCGATTGTATTTTACACCAATAACATTCAACTTCTTTTTCCATCTTCTTCCTGGATCACCTTTTATTTTTCCACTTGCTATTTGAACATAGTACAGATTTTCAAAATTATTTTTTTCTTCTTTCCATGCTCAATGAAAGTTATGCAATTTTTGCCAATAAATTGAGTAATGGTTTTTCCCAAGAGTGTTGTGTTCATGTTCAACTGCCGTTCTTCATCAAAGTTCAAGGAAAAGGTCTCATGTTTTCTAAGAACGTAAATAATAGGAGCTATTCTTATATTCTCGTTCAGCAGGAAGAGTAAATTGAAACGCTATTTATTGAGAGATGTATAAGAAAAATCTAGTATTATAGTATTGCTGTTTTGTGTACCCAAATAGCATACCATTTTAAAGAAATTGTAGTAACATAATGTTGAGCTTGCGTGTACTTACTCGAGAATCGCCCCATCCTGCAACAGAGCAGAGACTTCCTCTGTTAAAAGTCCGGTTGTTTTGCAGTTTGACGAGTTTTACGTTCTCCTTGCCCAAAGGCATCGAGCGATCGACCTAGAAAAGAAATTAAGGTCATTTTATTCACGCTACTCATGTGTTACAATGCGAGTATCCACACGTGGGCGGAGGAGTGGGGTCTCCCTCGCGTTTTACTGGCCAAAAGAAAATGACCTTTCTATGTCCAATGTTTGAAGTCTGTAATTATTGAAAGTTTTGAAGTTTTAATCGAAGTACTATTACTACACATACGAGTACAGTATTCTCTGTTCGAACAAGGAATTAAACAATAAAAATGGATGCGTTTTGACCAAAATTTTGAAAATATAGTACGACCTTTCACATACAGTGTAGTAAAAGTACGCATACACCCCTTAAAATTAAAAGATTTGTTTCGAATTTGTAAGGCCGTGAATTGGGCCCGATGAGTCTGTCTTGTTAGTTAAGTGTGATCGACCTGGGTATATTAATTTTGGAGAAAAATCATATATGTGATTTCGGCATTTGTGTTACACAAAAACATGAACACATTGACTGGTACATTCGTAACCTATAACTTTCGTAAGACTTCGTAACTGAACCCAAGAAATGAGAAACTGAAGTGGTCAATAAAACCCTGGCTTAAACGCTTGATGATAAAAGGTTCTTAAAGCCAAAAGCATAGAAACCTCGATGATTTTATGTGTGATGAAATAATTCCCTGAAATTTTTGATTGTGTTGATGATTAGTCTAATCTTCAGTACCTAATATAAGATTAAACAAATATTAGTACTTCTCTGCTTATCATTGTGACGGAAAACTGACGTATCCTTCCACTACTTGTTACGCCATGTCCCTCTTAATATCGAAAGCACACGAATTCGCTCATAATATGAACAATGAATGTGAGAAGTAAGATATCGTACATTTGTGTGAAAATTTCGGGGTATGTAGACGCATTCACCAGAGATGAATATCTACTGGTAACAAAACTCGAGTTTTGTAGAAATATGCTATGTTTTTAATGTAGTACCACAAAATAGTTGCGTAAATTTAATGCAGTTACGATTGAAAAAAAAATGTTTTCATTCAAAAATGCGTAATTCAGTATATGTTTCAGTTAGAAAAAAACACATTACATCTTTTGGTTGCAGGGATGTGGGACGAAGCGGGTGTGGTGGGAAGAGCAGAAAATAAACACTACGACGACACCGGGTAATCATCTGGTAAGAATACTAATACTGAGCAGAATTATACTTTTCTAGGAAAATACCTTTTTGTTGACTTAAAGTTATTCGGTTTAGTATAAGACATGCAACTTCTTTCGAATAACATATTCCGAACGAATATGAGATTCTGTTTGGAAGAAATGTGTGATGTGTGGTGAAGCCTATTCATGTAAGATACTCCTAGAGAAAACGATAAATCATGAAAATATTATTGTCCACGCACTACAAAACTTGCTTCTTGTTTTATACATAATTTACCGGGCAAAATAAGATGGTGAATAAGGTATGAAAAGGGAAAATGGAACGATTATAACAAAAAAGTCATTGCTTTCAGAAATCTTGATTTAAAAATGTGTGTTTTGTTTTTGATTGTTTAATAACATAAGAATTGAGGTGATACTCAAACTGTATATTAAATACTTACCCTTTTATTTCAGTTTTTCTAAATGTACGTACTGATTGTTTTACAATTTATTATTTATTGTTAGATCTCAATATATTCAAACGTAATTACGATTCCTCAGCAAATATCCATATGATTGTATTAAATACGCGATAGAATTACTTGACTTTCCTTCACATCTCCAGCAGTTTAGTTATTTGTATAGAGTGGTTTAAGTGGTACACGTTTCTTATATAAGCAGCCTGTTAATGAATAGTATCAAAGATTTCCTACTTTTGCATAACATCACAATTTTATGAAGTGATTATTTGCGAACTATCAACTACGATACTCACCATGAGAACGGCGATATCAGCATCAACATCTTCCCATGATTTCTTGGAATATAACGTCTGGCGGATTATGGTGAAGTTAAGCGCTTTGCGGTCGAAGCGATTCATGCTTCCTATTACTGCCATTTTCTTCACCACGTTGGATCTGCGTTCATAGAGATTGGTGATAGTGTCTTCAAAAGCAATAGAAAAATAATCCGTACACCTGGGTTTTGTGGGAAGTTATTATTGCCTGCAGCTTTTCTATAACATTTTATTATTAAAGATTAATATTACGAAAATCTAGATATACTTATATAAATATATACTTTAGAACGAATAGCTAATCCGATCGACGATGAAATGCTCGTCTTTGAAATCATTGCTTGAAAAGTGACAATAGCTTCCCAATGGAATTTTACTTCGAATGGCCAGATCCTCAACTGCGCTAGCATTACAGGTCATATAGTATTTATACATTCTAATGTTGCTAAGTGTTGATTAAACATCCGTGTTACACAGAATATCAAATGGTCAGTTTTATTTTGCAGAGATTTGGAGATTCTTTTCGTTTGTGACTCCCCGTAATAGGGAACGAGAGAACTCAGGAGAAGTAAATCTCCAACAATTATTTTTATGGGAAAAGGGTCTCGTTTTGATGAATATGACCCACAACCCACCTTGAACTATGTGATAACCACATGTGTCCCTCCGTATGTTTCCTCATATGGTTTCTACATGTTCTTCAAATTGTTCTTTACTTGATTTCTTGCATATTTACCTGAAAATTTCTCCCATTGTTCCCTCTTGTTTTCGAAGTGTGCCCCAGCTTGTTCACCAATAAGTTTCCTGCATGTTCACCAATATGTTTTCATACGTTCTCCACATATTTCTCAGCAGTTGTAACAGGAAATTCACATATTTATTTGGTTTTTCGAACTCGTACAATTCTAAATTTTACGCTGTCGGACAGTGCACGGGTTTTCTGGTGGTAGAAACGAAAATTCTGACTAGCTATGGAATCAGAAAGAGTCCCATTAAGTAATCTCAAAAAATGGTGTGCAAGATCACAAAATACTAGATTTAAAAAATGCGACCAGCAAAAGATTTACTGTGCTGTGCACATAGTTATGAGGGTGAAAATATGTATGTACTGGAATCCAACTTAATTTATGAAAACTCAAATTTATGAAAGGGGGTAAGGGGTACGTACCTCAAAAGGGTAATAGAACTCTTTATTAGGTCTAGTTGACGGCACTAGTAATGCCGTCATGTGATTGAAGTTGTAGGTAGTTGAACAAACGTAGCGCACGTGCAAAGTAAATGCTTGAAGAGAAATGCTTGAAGAGAAATGCTTGAAGAGAAATGCTTGAAGCATTCGGTCGGCCTAGTACCAAGACCAAATAGAACAATTGTAGTTGATGTTGATAAGAATTATCTAAAATTCCTTCGCCTTTCCATCAGGGTTGCGCTGGCTTTCCCAGTTTTGAAGAATAACCAGGCCTATTGCACTCTGAAGGGTTTTTGTGTTAGCGTCTGCCAAATGATACAAAACTCATCTCTAATTACAGTATATTTTTGTCATCTTTAATTATGGTAATATGTATAGAGGAGATATTGCCTTTTCAAAACGTCAAATGGTGTACGCTTGGTTACAATACAAATTATATTAGTGTCTTGCATTGCTTTGTTTAACTACTTGCATGATTATGAAGGTGACTAGCCCTTTTCCTAACCGCAAAAATTGCCAACGCCCTCGTGATATTTCCACACAGATAGGATGAGGTTGGCGATGGGGACTAGAATAACACAAAAATGCTGATATCGTCACCGCATTATTCCTGTAGAAAGAAAGGAAATTGAGAATTTTTTGAATTGTCCAATTTTTACCTTAAGTGTGCTGTAATGTTCTGAGTTATACTGCATTGTATTTCAATGAATGATTTTAATATCAAGTGCTTTAACAGCTTACCTAATTTCTATTTGAATTTATTTCTGTATACACGTCAACTGCTTTTTCTGAACATTCCATTTTTTTGGAGAAAAATAAACCAAATAAGTGTCGAACTTACAAATAATACTTTCATGCGTAAAATATTTGTTGAATTGAATTTGCCTTATTTTACGTGGCGAGACTCGGGCCATCAGGCCCGCTCTTCCGTCTGACCACGCAAATTTCGCGACGCTCCTTTCACCGACTAAGAGAAAGGAGGTATTCCTTGGGCGAGAAACAGGCGATTTGAATTTAGCTCAGAGGCGTCATTTAGGCTTGAGGATCTTTTACATGCAAGTAAAATCTACGAACATGGGACAGCCGGCTTTACTTCCCCTCCGAAGGAAGGCGTACGAAGGATTTTTTCGCCCTTAAAAATCCACGGCTTCGATCGGGTTTGAACCCGCCAACTTGGGTACAACAGTCCAGTACGCTAACCATTACACCATCGCCGCCGCCATTGTTTGGTAACAAAATTTAAACAGTATAATAAAATTACTTGAGTTACTATTATTTCAACTATCACCTCTACGTAATCGAAAGCGATAAACTTCCAATAAGCTTCTAAATGTCAGTCGTTTATAAAATGTCAATTATTGAGCCAATGCATTAAATTAACGATTGCTGGCTAGGATCAATGAATAGATCGATGTAACTAGAACTGTGAAAATTCAGTTACAGCGAATAAAGTTCGTAATTGTGAAAATAACCTTTTTATTTCACCAGGGAATAAAGACGTTGCCGATGGAGTACAAAATTATAAATGATGCTTTACAACGATAATGTATATCAGTAATTTATTGTAAAATTGAGTAAAATTGTTGGGACAAAAATACAATATAAGAAAAAAATTGGGCAAAAACGTTTAAATGAAAACTTTTAATGCTGAACCGGAACCATCATTTGATATTTTATAGATTTTTTTTTCAAGGAGACACATTTATACATTTCAGAACGCGTTGTGTTATGTGACGTTTTTCAGCGGTGTAATGATTAATATTTTGCAAGAAACTAGACCCATTTGTCGTAGAGAATAAGAAATAAACCAGCATGAACGTAGTGATATTATATAAAAAAACTGCATAGAAAGTGAGAATGTTACTGAACCGGGTGGAAGAGAATTTAAAATCATATATATTAAAGTTAATAGATATTTGATAACAATAAATTCTTAAAATTTCTAATTTCATAACTTACTAATTATTGGATTCCAGAAAATTAATTCCATTTAATACAGACGCCATTTGATAAAAGGCTTAGAAGTAAATAATTTTATATCTATAAATTCCTTTGAATTGAGTACTTTTAAACTATGAGTTCCTTAATATCGTAATGGCTATATTATTTTTAAAAGCTCCGAGTCCACTTTCACGTATTACGACTATTTTCACGGAACTGAAAATTGCAATTCTCAGCAAAGGCGGAATGTTGTGTTTACTTATTCACCGCGCTCGCTTTGCACTGGTAGACTACATAACATGCGACTCACTTATCGACGCAGTGCGCTGCCGTCAAGATGTGCCGTACGCCGATAATAGCGCCTCCACAGAAGTCTACAGTACCATTCCTTAGGAAGACGCGGAGATACACCTGGGAAAAGAAAAAAAACTGGATCTGAGCTTCCCAGTTACAGTTTTATGCAAACAATTGGAAAAGATAACTCGAGAAAACCAAACATATCTCAGTACTATCTTCTTTACTTCTTTATTAAATAATGTTTGTATTTTATAATAACAAAAAGATAATTTCTTTTGATCAATTCTTAATATGTGTTCTGATAAATGTTGAAATCTTAATTGTTACTTTAAAAAATTACATTTTTAAGTCACAGTTCTCTAAATTTCTATGCAATGGAGTGGTATACTGTATTTTGGTGCATGTTATTGGCATTCCCAAGTATTTTTTTCTCTTTTTCTAGTCTTAAGTCAATTCACAAGAAAGTGAATAAGTTGAGGTACAAGTGACGAATACGTTTAAGGTACCAGGAACTTGTAATGCTACGCAAAGCGTTCGTAATAGATATTTACTATGACTCTAAAAGTAAACTTGACAATTTTTGCAGCTACTCTGCAGAGTAATTCAGTTTTAATTATTGTAAAATGCTGCATCATGAACATTAAGAATAGCAATAAGCTGTATCATTCATTTTTAGATTTATTTTCAATGTTAATGCATCTTCACTCCTACTAATTGTTTCCTGATTATTTTCCGTTTGACAGCTACGGATGATATTCCAGAAAATAGAATAAGAAAACATGAATGAACATGCATAAATCAATTTTTTGTATACTAACATTATAAGTTACTTTTTCTGTTGCAAGAAGTCGTTCATAACAGGGCATTTTACAGCACAAAATGATGACATATTAGCGTTTACGGCACTGATGATTGCGCCATCACACATTCCGCCAATCACAGCGAGAGAGTCATGGGGAGGTAGCGGTATGAAGAACAGCCGAACACCGTTTTCTCGCAGGTCAAATTCCCGAGACCTCTTTAGAAAGTTGTTCCGCAAAATTAAATTTGATTTCCTTGAACATTTGTAATTTGTTACACAAAAGAATAGTGTATGCAATTCGTTTATAATGTAGCATTATTGCCTTCGTTTTCAAAATACATACTCATACAATAAAGCTTAACGTGGTAAACATTGCATATTTCTATTAGTTCCTTTAATGTTAAATGTAAATTGGAATGAGTGGATATCTTATTTCATTCATAATTTGCTGAATATCAACTATATCCGTGTTCTAAATGAAGAGTTCTCACAAAGTGAAGCTTTTATTTGAGGAAATCCAGAACAAAAGGCCTGGTTTATATATTCAAATGACGTGATGATCCTACGTCACTATGAGTAACAACGTTACTCAGAATTTTTACATTCTATTGTTGTAACATTTTTAAATTGAATTATCTTTAAGCATATCTCCCAGAAAAAAGCTGGAAAAATATCTTCACGATAAATCACATTCTAAATTAACATATACTAGTACATACCTCTATTCACATCTGGCGAAAATGATTCTCTTAATAATGGAGTTACATATGCGTTTGTGAAGTCCTGCAGAATACTCCCTTTTATTGTAAATATGGAAACTCACTACATTATAGTGTGTAACGCCCACTATTTTATCTATCATGCCACGTGCCGTCGTATTTGAATAATGAAATATTTTACATGATAAGCCTTACCATGTTCGACGTCACATAATTCATAGAAAGTGACTGATACGTAAATTAAATTTTAGCATTTCCTCTAAAATAATATCTACATTTTGCTTCTTCTAGCCTTTCGCGTGTCACACTGAATAGAAATGCACTTATTAGAGTCATGATTAATTGTTCTGAATTCAATAGATACTTATATATGAAGCTATCCAACTCCCAATTCAAGTTCCACTGATTAAGAATATTTAATTTTTTTAAATATGATTCGAATATGTGTGGCCCTTTGTCAACCGTGCCTATCCTCCAGACTTGACCTTGGCTTGCGAAAGCGTTTTATCTGCACCACCCGTAGACGTACGAAGCTTGAAGTACATGGAAAATGCTCTCTTACTGGTAGAGAATCTGCTCTGCTGTGCATACTTTCCCTTTGAACTAGGAAAATGCGTGCGGCCCTATTCTGCCTTCTGAAAACTATCGTTCAGTCAGTATTTTAAAAAAAATCACTGGAGAGGAAATGGCTTTATTCGGAAACATGGATAAAAGTGCGTCAAACGGAGGTAAATACTTTCAACACGTGGCGTACGTTATCACAAATACCACGCTACAAAAATTTCGTAGAATTTATCACAGTACGTAGTTTCACTTATGTTAGTGTTAGCTGTATATTATTAAAATGCAATACAATATGTGTTTTGAAAATTACAGGGGCATTACGAGACACAAAATAATTTGGAGATATTTTTGAGAAAATTTTGAAATTTTATTCAGCGCCTATCAGCGTTTCTAAAGAACCCCGAAAATTACGATTCGTTTTGAAGTTGAGGGACAGCGAAATCACTCACATCGATTGTGGAATAACAATTTTGGTAAAAATTCTGGGTATGGTTTATGCGCTGGTGTTGTTCACAGGCAGACGTTTCGAAAGAAACAGTTTTTCGGTATCAGAGACCCCAATTTGTGTGCTTCTGTCAAAATGTTAGCATCAATTTTTTGCAACATTACACATATTTCCCTGAATTCTCTATACGAGTGTAAATAAATCTCAGTGCGTGCTTAGCAGTTACAAAAGTATCTCAAATAAAATATCTGAAATATACCTGAAATGTTTACGAATGTCTCACAATAAATGTTAAAACTTTCTAGAACATTCAAGTTGTTGCCCGTAAAATCTGGTGGTGCCGACAGGTCGTCTCAATTTACGACCAATCTACGATTCATACTGTTTATTTGCTTAGATTTCCCATTTTTTCCGATTGCTGACTATTCATGAAGTTTTATACATCAGTAAAGTACCTAAATATACAACTCGATTTCGTATGCCATTTAATTATTAATAAATAGTTTTGGAATACACTGATGAACATGCTCTCTGCAGTGACGTCTAAGGAGTGTTGCCAATATGACCACACCAAAGCCAAGTATTGGGAATAAAAAAATGTTTTCATCATTATTGCAGTAGACACTAATTTCATGTATAATGTTCTAATAATAACTTCATTTGTAAGACTTTATTTAAAATACGAAACATGTTAAAGGTTTTCTTGAACACACACGTTTTGTTATTTGTAACAAACCATATTTTAAATTATTAATATAAAAATAAAAGTTGGCCCTTCATGTAAAAGTACAAGATTGTTCCTTTAAATTAAAAAATAATCTTGTTTCTGTGATTATTGGTTTGGGATATAGGACCCTTCAAATATACCCCCACACCCTACAATCCGTAGAAAAAAGTTGGGCATAGACTACGCCCTGAATGTGCTGAAGATTGCAAGGAGACAAAGATGATTACTTTTCCCAATGAACTGATGATGAGAAAATTGATGTACCCAAGTCACACGAGCGATGTTTGCCCTTGTGGGCCATCGTTAGTGCTTGGCAGACAAATTCTGACGCGGTCGGAGATATTTTGTATTCCTGCCAAGCACCGAGGCATGATGGGTTGCCTATCACAGAGGAGTTACTCTAACAAGGGGCCACTTTGACATGTCTCGACGCAAATGCACGTCCTGTAGGGCGACGACATTGCAAGAGATAGTGATGAAGGAAAGTACAAATTAGGTAACTGTAAACGAACGCAGAGACAAAATGAGTGCGTGGACATAATTCGCAATTATGTTCCAGCAGTGGTCAAGCAGTAGCTCTCAAAGCGATCTCTTCTTATAATCATCTCTCCATAATCGAGGGTATATATATATATATATATA
>BOPP01000174.1:2261540-2277424 GCA_017312745.1 Gryllus bimaculatus
CTCTCTCTCTCTCTCTCTCTCTCTCTGCGCTTCTTTCCACGATCGGTTCGTGTCCCTGAGCGCTTACAATGAGAAGCAATTGACTTACGACAAGTTGTATACTCGGGATTGTTCATTGGTGTGTACGGGCTCGTCGACTGCTAATGTCATTAGTATCGTAACTGTAGAACATGTTTTTTTGTGCGGAAGATGACGGTGATCTTTTCCTGCTCGTTGGCTAGATTCGGTGCCGGCCTATACGTCGGCTTTGGGAGTTTTTTCCTAACCAGGTATCTCCCGCCAGTGGGGCACCACTCCAGCCGGATATAAGTTCGAACCTCCCGACTGATCTCCCGACGTGAGGTAGTGTAGTGCATGTGTGTGTTTGTGTGTGTATGTGTGTGTGTGTGTGTGTGTGTGTGTGTGTGTGTGTGTGGTGTGTGTGTAAGGATCAAGAAAAGAGAAGCGTGCCTGATCCATGATTCCTTTTTTTGAGTTCTGATCCGACATTCGTCAGGTGTTCGGAGAAACCACAAAACGTATCGAAAACGGTTTATTATTACATTTTAAATAAAAACGCATGCAAGTAAATATAAGATTTAAGAATTATGAATTAATACTATATCTAAGTACATAATAGTGATAAACTCTAAAATAAAATACAATTTCTATAAATTAAATGTTTAGTGCAAATCGTTAAAAACAAGACGATATAATTAAATGCATAGCAAAATATATGTAAGTGCGCAGGGGCGTAGAAGGGAAGGACAAAAAATAACAAAGAAAGAAGAAAGTGTAAAATTGATACCTTCAAAAGCAAGGGGAATATGTCAAAAGAAGGAGATAAGAACCAAACCAGACGTTTACTTTTAATATTCACTGGAATGTAATTTAATTTTTCACAACACATTGTTCTATACATTTATGAAAATGTTTGATTACATATTCATATTAACAGACTGATATATTTTAATATTAAAAAGGATCTGAAATCAAATGAGGTTGTTTGCTAGCTTCCAGATTTAAAATACAAAGACTACGGAAATAAAAAAAGTGTAATGTTTTCAGGCTGTGGCATTAAATAGAATTTAATTTTGAAACGGAAACCTTGATGTTATGTACGTATTCCGTCATTTTCTGCTTCGAGCAACATGATCTCTGTACGCGTACTTTAGGAACAGTCTTGGGAGCAAACAGAGTAGTGTTGTTTTGTAATAGCGGCAACAGGATCATTTTTATTCCTGAGAAGTCCTTTTTTAAAATCAATATTTCTCGTTTTTTAACATGGACATATGATCTATTACATTATTTTTTTAATTTATTCAATATATTGGGAATAAAAGCAATCAAAATCGTATTAAGTGTTTTTTGATTATCGTCAAGCAAGGCAATACACGATTTGTATATCTCGAATCAACTTGATTCATAATGCATTATATTTTTATATAATTATGATATATAAATTATATAAAATATTTATATAATTAATATTTTTATGTAATTTTAAATAACAACTTTGTTACATATGTATGTTAATATCAGGCTACCTAAGGAAGTGAACTACGCGCGTCAGAAAAATACAATTTATTTAGTGGTTCGGTCTGTTGTTTTATGAAAGAAATACATAATCGTGATATTTTCTGCTTATATCTACTGATATACACCTATTATGACTTTTTGATTAAACACAGGATAATAGACAATTCCTGATTTACATTTTGTACTATGGTATTGTTACATCAAAATGTCATGGGTAAATACATTATATGTATAAAAATTACGAGTTATTTGTTTGAGTTATTTATCGTCAAAACTGTGACATAGTGGGAAGACTATTTGAGCAAATTTTGTTGAGCTCCAGGATCCTTAGTGTTGAGCATTCATTGTGATACGTTTTACGTATTAATTGGTCTCAATGAATTAATTAAAGATTAGTTCTGAAATTCGGCGTTTGCTATTCCGAGCTCGCACATTTCCTCTTCAACATGCTATGACGAATCTTAGGATGTACGACGCCATCTGCAGGCGCGCGGACGAACTACTTGCACTTTTTACACCATTTGCCATCTGTTGGCGCGCAACGGAACTACTGTACAGTTTACAAATTCGTGTCTGATAAAACGATAATCACACTAAAATCTGTTATATTTCTATCGTTCAGAATGTGAAGCAATCGGCCAACGTCTGTGAGAACATTTTTTAAATATATTGTATTCGAACAGTTGATAAAACAATTTACAGGTTTTAAATGGATAGAGTTACAAGCAATACAATCAAGTACCAGTTAGAAAACAGTTTTTACTATGTATAACTCAAAAAGCACTGTGGTTGTTGCAAATAAACTTACCCAACTTTACTCATTTTTTACGTAAGGGGGAATCGCCACAACCTCATTTATATGAATTTTAGACTTAGTGCAAAGGTGTTATGGGAAAGCTGAGGGGGGAAATGTGTTATCTTATGATTAAGTGTTTATTATTGTCAAGGAATCTGAATTGAATCCCCGAGAACCGGGAAATTGACAAGGAACTGAGAGCGAAAGATGTCTTTATGAACTCGCATTTTTAAGGCAAGTGGAGTTTAAGGAATCGGGAGCATAGAGCTTGTTAGGGCTGGGCGATGTGGTAGTGGAGATACGTGTAAGGGAATACCCACAAGTCGGTGCTGGATTTCTCGTTCCTACTGAGGAGGTACTCTTCTACCTCCCTGGGTATAAAATGGACTGCATATACATGACTTATGTCCACAGCAGTTGTCGCGTCCGGAAAAACCAAATAATCAGACTATACTCCCAACACGTCTCCAAGATGTGTATAGAGGAGAACGTCTTAAGTGTGTGTGTGTGTATAAGTATTAAGAGGAAGGGACAAGACTGAAGACGGAAAGATCCCGGTTAGTCTGCGATCAGTTTGTTAGGGTACTTCTCCCACACTCGCCTGGTATTGATTGTTAAAACAGGAAAAACTACCGATTAGTGTAGCCGACCGCTAGACTTTTTCTCTGCTCAGCGATAGAATAATACCTATTTATCTAGGTTCACACCAAGTCTCCACCATCGGGGCCCAAACCTTGTGACATCTCTGTCACAGACTTTGCAGCGGCAATAGTTGTTAGCAAAGATAACTATTTTGAGAGCAAACTGAGTGCTCCCTAGTTTAATATGAATACATTTCAGAGAAAAAATTCAGTTATTCTGAATGTTATATCCCCAAAAATAAATGCACGTATTTGTTGTTTGAGGTCAAATTAATTCGACTTTTGCCAGCTAGCTTTGTTCTCAGGACTGAACTCTCTTTTATTTTAATTATTATCTTCACCTAGGGGTAAAGGAGACTTGGTGACTAGCATCACGAATTTCCATCACTGTCCCTAACTTATTTGGACAACCTGAGCCTTTTGTGTCACAAAGCTTTAGAAACTGATACCATTTGAATTAGAAAGTAACAGCGTCATTTTTGCCCCAGCCAGGAATCAAACCTAGGACAACGTCACAAAAAGCTAGCGCATTGTTCATGAGCCCCCACATCCTTTTCCGCTCTTCACGAGACCTGTGAGAACGCCGGCGCACACGAGTGGTCCTCCTGAGACCCTTTTAAGAAAAGAATAAACAATATGTCGTAAAAAAATGTTTAAGAGGAAGTGTAAAACTGACTGTTTTTAAATGTTCCAAGCGACGTATTTATATAAATAGCAACATTTAGAAAGTCTAAGGTATGTGCATGAATTATAATTAAGGGGCTTGGAATTGAATAATGATGAGCCACCTCAACTAAAGGGTTGATATCTCAATTTTGCTTGTTGAATAGCTTACCATTGTCTAAACCCAAGCGCCTCATTTACAAACATTCCGTGTAAGATAAATGAGTTGTCGTAACTACCGAGTAGTTGAAAGATTGTTCTTGTGAGAGTTTGGACATTCACATTGTTGTCTAGTTACGTTGAATTAATTAAACTTTTCTTTGATACCTTTCGAGAATAAATTGGTTATTGAGTTGAAAACTCGTTGAGTTTTATTTTAAGCTGCGCAATAATGTGATATTTTTGGTCAACTAGTAATTGAAGAAAATATTACGGAGTAACTTCCCAAACAAGGTCTAGAATTGCTGGATGCCTCTGATCTTGAACTCCGGTGTGCTGCAACTCTCGGATTGGAACTGTTTCCTTAGGTTAGCTAACTTTCATCCGAACCACTAAGTTACTGCAAGTCTTAAGAGCTATTTTTGAACGGAGAAAAGTTTTGCATCAGCGTGACTCTTGGAGTTAAATATAGAAGTATTTTCTGTACAAGTAATACATTAACAAAAGTGTTTATGATACCGAAATAAATATTAAAAAAGAAACTGAAAATAGAAATTAAAAATGTCCTATTAAATTCTAGAAGAATATTACCTTCAACGTCACAATGCTAAAATTAGAAGGTTAAAAGAGTTCATAGCTACGACACTAGATTTGAAAATACTTTTTTCCCTTTGAGTTCATGTGCGATCAAAATGTACGAAAATATCGAAAAATACACTTAATACAATTCTCTAAATGCTTGAGAAAGCATGGTGCTTTGCCTCATTTTTTAAAGTTTAAAAAGAACCAAAACTTTTGAAAAATAGTCATATGTTGTACAATATGATAATGAAAATACAGGAAACAAATACTGCGTTATAGGTGCAAACAATAGAACACGAACATGAAATTTACAAGGAGACTACATGTGTAGAAGTGACGTGTTTTTTCCTAAATATCTACAGACTTTGGAAATTAATTTTGATGCACAACAATGTATCAAAACTAGCAGTTTTTAATTGAGAAGTGTTAAATAAAATTTATTGTAAATAATTATAATCAAATCCCAGAGAATTCATTAATTTCACTGCACAGATTGTCCGCCTGCCGATATTATTTCTGAAGATTTTGGTATCAGACTCACTCCTGAACCTTGTTTGAGCCATAGTGTAAAGTTTTACTGCCGATTTAACTTTTTATCTTATTCACTTTTTCTTCCTTTTTCAAACAACTGTTGTGTCAAAGTACTGACACCCTTGCCATCCCTTGAAGCGCGTATCAGTAATTTTAACTGAGCTCAGAGCGAAATTTAGTTCTAGCATATATTGACGTGTTTCACTCGAGTTCCACTTTTGGTTGGCGCTTCCTTTCGTAGGTCTTCGGTCATGACTTTCTTGATCCAACTCCAGTAGTATCGAACATCGGTGTAAGTGCCTGGGTAATGGGGCAGGCCACACCCTTTTCCGCTCTTCACGAGACCTGTGAGAACGCCGTCGCACACGAGTGGTCCTCCTGAGTCACCCTTTTAAGAAAAGAATAAACAATATGTAGTAAATAATTTTTTTTTAAGAGGAAGTGTAAAACTTACTGTTATTAAATAATATTTCACGATTTGTGTCATATAATAATTGAAGATTCCCGTTGAGAATAATGAATATTATTAATTTCAAAATGTTCACAGAAATTCTTAACTGATTAGGATTTTGTTTTGAATGAATGGATTTATTTCTGAATGAACAATTAGAAAAACTCTTAAGTTTTTAAGAATAATCTAATTTCGCCAATTCATTGTTATCAATATTATTTTTCTGTAGAACATATACAATGCAGATAAAGAGCAACAAAAACACACACGTTTTTTCATTCCACAGGTCGAATGTAGCGGTAAACTGAAGTTAGAAATCTTGTAAATGTATTTCTTATTGTTATGAACATATTTATCACTCTAGAAAATAATTTATCCTCGGTTTATTTTCACTATCTTACCCTGCTATTTATTTCAGTCTCTTTAATCTTTTTAAAGTTAAAATTTTAATTTTAACCCTCGATTTTGCACTGTTACTGAAACCGGTACTTTTGATATATCGCAAAAACAGGAAACTATTAACGATATGTCACTGTAGAAAAAAAACTACACAGTTTGATTTTAAGAATGAATGCAGGTCAAGTTTATTGAGAAAAGATGTAACAACACGTCGATTTTGTTATAAAGCGAAGTACAACATTTTTTCAACATTGTTCTTTTTCAGATAGTTTTATTAAACTCTATTTGGGTAATTTTATGGTAGTTTGCCGGTGGCTACAATAAATAGAAACTGGGTTCGGTGCGTTTTTATTTGTTGGCCTTCTAAATTGTGTAATTTCATTTGCTGGAAGAAATTGATTCTATGGAAACAATATAATAATCACTATTCATCCCACTGTTTTATATTATTTTAGTTTCAATTTCCAAGATTTTACCAACATGTGTATTTTTCTTTTCTTTGGTTTTATTATAAATTTTGCATCATCTATTGTATTTTAATGTTTAAGATTTTAAATTCAAACTTACCTTATTTGACCAAATTGAAACCATAGTCTTTACTTTTGCGTTGATGGTAGAATTACAGTCAATATTTTTTTAAAAAATATTAATTTAAAAAAATACCTTGCAAGCATCTGCTCCACCTTCCTCATAGAATCCCGCACACAGCATATCAACGGTTGATGAATTCGGGTACGCCTTCCGACAGTGTTCGTGTGACACTATGGGTACTTTCGTATACCGCATGAGATCTTGATCGTCCATCGGGTTCTGAAATCATTAGCTAATTATTTCTCGGAGAATAGTCTATATTCAAGTTGTCATGTAATTTTAAACACTTTCAAAACAAGTCAGATTTTTGTCAATATTCATTTTGATGAAGCTTAGTCATTTACATTGGTCAATGACAAACTTATTACAAACGTGCATTGAGACATTAATAATTAGAAATTTCTATAATATTTTAAAAATATGAATGATTTGTAATTATATTTTAATAACGACGCTGAAGTGTTACTTAAATTCCTAATAATTAACCGAGGGCAATACATAAAAATGCTGTACAGAACAATTATTGGCGTATTACGTGGATAAATACACGTAAAATAATAAATACTAATAATTACAAGCAAATGTAATTCAACACTTTTCGAAGAATTCATAAGGTTCTAGTCAACTGTTACTTGTGCGTGCCTGAGACATGGACGATCACGAATTGAATTGAATTGAATTGAATTGAATTGAATTGAATCGAATCGAATCGAATCGAATCGAATCGAATCGAATCGAATCGAATCGAATCGAATCGAATTGATTTGATTTGATTTGATTTGATTCCTTATTTTACGTGGCGAGACTCGGGTCATCAGGTCCGGTCTTCCGCCTGACAACGCAAATTTCGCTCCGCTCCTTTCACCAACTAGCAGAGAAAGGAGGTATTTCTATGGCGACGAACAGGCGATTTGAATGTAGTTCAGAGGCGTCATTTAGACTTTATCTTTCACATGCAAGTAAATCTATTATCATGGAACAGGGGGTTTACTTCCCCTCCGAAGGAAGGCCTACGAAGGATTTTACTACAAATTCACGTAGACAAATTGTTTTGAACATTTTCAGAGAATGATTTCAAAATAGCTGTCACTTTACAATCTTTAAAAAAATCTAATAAGAAATAAAAGTGTAAATTTTCTCACAGGTGATGCAAGGATAAACTTTACCCCTAATGGTCTGTGGAGGCCCAGACCTCTCGGTCCCGCCATGATGAATGTGTATATTCGAATGACTTACGAGTACATATACTCATACAATCAAAATATCATTAAGGGACGATTTAATCGTTCTAGGTTTCAGAACAACATTTTTAATATGCTGACTACGTGAATATGTGGTGCGTCTGTTTCTTGCGTTGCCAATTGATAAATACGCTTCTCTTCTATCTTGGGTCGTATTCTGCGTCTTTATATTTCCACTCTTTGGAGCGTCACTTCAGTGACAACTTCCAGACTTTGTATTGCAATTACTACACAGAGATTCAGATACAATTGTATATGATGTTGGTGGGGTGTTATAGAAATGATTTAAATGCTATATTCGAGAACTTTGTATTTTTTGTAGTTTATTCCCGCAAAATATTATTTGTTATTTATGTGTTAAATTTATGTACGTCTAGTAAATTATATTTAGTATTAAATGCCTTTTTACTTGCATGTCTTACTTCCTAAGAAGGATAAATACTGTAATCGTGCGCCGGAAACCCGCGATATTTCGACAGAAAAACCTTTACCGGCGGGAGTTATTAACGAAACGTGTAAAATCTTCTTCCTATATGTAGTAAATCGATCGATCAGGGCCATGCGAGTTTGGATCGCATATTTTGATTTTTGGTTGTTCGTTACATGAAACTTGAGCATTTTTTAACATTTTCAAAAAAACTTTAATTTTTTTACTTAACTTTGTCCTCAGAAAACTTAGAGAATGTTTAAAAGAAGAGCGCAGGTCTCATTGTCGTTGAAATACCTCATTTTCCGAAAATCGTAAAAGTTCAAATTTTTTTTCGCCTTTCTACAACTACAATTTTAAAATTAATTTTTTTAAAAATTGTATGCTATTCAAAGATAGATTTTGAAGCAAGATCATTTATAATTTTTCGTAAATATGAATAGTTTTTGTGAGAAATATAATTGTAAACAATAATTTCTCGTATTCAGCTCAAAATGTTTTCTTGACATTTTTCTCGTATGTATCAAAGAAAGGTTAAAAGATCTTTCGTTAACTAAATATGCTCATTAATTCCATGAAAAATCATTGATTATCACTGTATGCGTGCAATTAAAACTCAATCGTGCAATTAAAAGTCCAGAATAGCAAATCAGAATTTAGAAAACTAATCGACATCGTTTAATTATGTATATATAATATAGACGTTTCTAGACGGCCATGAAACATAAACAAATATGTACATTACATATTACGTACATCAGAAACATGTAGTCAATGAACGTATGAAACAAAATTGTAAACGAAAAATAACTACTATTCCTTAGGCAATCATCATATTTGTAGTACAATAAGTTAAATTAGAAACTATTACCCTACTCATACTTGGCATCAGTTCTCCTAATCCAGAAGTAGGTTTATTTTGCACAAATGTTTACTTCATCTATTTGAACGTGACGGCTAAGAGAGAGCAGTGAGTATGGCAAAACTCCTAAATTTGTTTGGAAAATCAAGTAGATTGATTATAATTTAAAATATCGATATTAACATTTATGCGCCACGTCTTTAACATAAACAAGAATAACTATAAGCATATTGGTTTAACACTAGCTGACTAATGGAACAACATAAAATATTTAACATAGATAAGTGTGTTACATATAAAACATTGGGTCTTAACATATTCCAAATATAAAAAATGTAATCGGCAGCTGCACTTTCCGAGTCTGGAAAGTACACCAACAAAACGTCTGAATCGTCTTTCTCGTTTCCAACATTAACACATGTGGTTCTCTTCTACTACTTCTATGCCCTTACTTTTCGTATGAAATAATACTTTCATGGCTTTGTCAGCTTCTTCTAATACGGAATACTGAAATATTTTCCATTTTCAAAGAAGAATACTCGGTTTCTCTGATCGATAGTTTTCAACACTACGCGAATGCCTAACAAATGGGGCACGACCAATGCGCGATCTTCCTTGTCCTAACCTCGCCTCTTGCTTAAACACATACTTCCCTGCACTACTCTTCCACACATGTCGGAAGCGTAGTGCTTGTGCCGGTGGGGCGGTACACTGCTGGTGGATTCATAATTGAGGAAAACTCTGCAAGATGACGTGTAGGTCCGCGTCGGATCTCACCGTCAATCGGCGGAAGATCACCCCCGCCTCCCATGATAAAAACACACACTATACTTATGGGACTATTGACCTTGGCAGTTGATGCGCCAAAATACTCAGTCAATCCCCCTTAACAACGCGTTGTGTGGGCGATATTCACTTTTCTCTGGGCGAAGGCGCGTCGCTTTTTGACCCGCTGACGGGCGTATTCGGTACAGGTTATGCACAATTACCATGGAGAATTTACTTACTTCAGTTCTTCCCCAGCCAGAAATTGAACATGTTGTATGTGTTGGAATGATCTGGTTTTTCCCCACAAGCCGTATCTGTTGGATGTTTGCCTTCCCTATTGGCAATGGACGATCAACCTGGAAATAAAATCGTAAAACAAGAATTCAACGTGACGATGAATTTTATTCCTTTAACATTTAGACAAATTATATTGAAACTTTATGCTTACTTGTATAACAGAAATACGTATTGTTTTAATTTTTAAATTATGATCATGCCTTAATAAGCAATGAATAAACTCTGTTAAACACTGAACTAAAATATACATTTCCTGTCACAAACTTGTCCATTTTATAGTCACAGAGTGGAAGTGAATGTAGTTAGAATATTATTGTAATTTCATTTACAGTTACTGTAATTAAAAAATCTTATTTTTATATTGATTAAAATTGAACTTAGAAATGAAATCCATCTTTTTATTAGTACAATAATAATTATATTCTTCCAAAATTCGTGAAATAAGTAATAAAAGACGAGAGCTCCAATTTGTCAACAGTTTTAATTTTGAAATAATTAATTTGCATGGACTACAGTTCGGTTTTTAGTCTTTCTCTGTTGAATAAGGGTTATCTTACCAGAAATACAACGATATCGGCATCCACATTTTCTGCTCGTTTCTTGGGATAAAAATGTTGACGTACAACAGTGTACTTGAGCGTTTGCTTGTGGAATCGATTCTCATGGCCCACAATTGAACACACTTTCTCCACTGCCGGCCTGCAAGAAAATATTGTTCTTAGGTAGCTAAAACGATGTTCTACATTAGAGAGTATTTGCTGCTACGTTCTATTTAAGAGAGAGTATTTGCTATGTTATTGAAGATCTATACGAAATAATTAGTTGCTATGACGAAGCCATTTACTACAATTTAAGACTACAAGTCATCCAACTCTTGGAATTGGCACACATGTGTTCAGGTTTTGTGGAAATTATGGATAGTGAAACATGGGGTTGTTATTTTTGTCAAATATTCAGGTTGCTTAATAAATGTAGCCACCGAAAATCGCATCCTGCACATATGACAAACATGAATATTTTATGGTTTTGTATTTATTCGTTAAATTGACTGAAAAATATCTCATTTGTTCCAACATGTGGTATTATTTTCTGTTTTAAGTAGTTCCCTTAGGCACGACAAAATTCGTGTTAAAATCGTACGGTATCGTATTCGGTTGGATTTGAAAACTCAACCTCCAAATTGTTGATACCAGACAACATCTTTTATTTACCATACCAAGTAATTTTGTTTCATTTGATAATGTACTAGTTTTCTGTGGCAGCAAAAGCGACTCATCTATTGAATTACATTAAAAATATTAATAAAAACATTATTTCTTTAGGATATTGTAACAGCCCTGTTCGGATATATATATATATATATATATATATATATATATATATATATATATATATATATATATATATATGATTACAGCAAGAAAATCCTCCATATATGTATAATGCATTAGTTACAGTGTTCGCATTCACACAGAGATCCACTGAAACACGAAACACTAAAACATGGGGGAGAGAAGTCGGCAACAATGGATGACTACCCAAGAAAAAGAAACCAGGGGGATAGGCCAGCATCATCACATCACTTGGAAGTAACAATGACAGTGAAACAGGAAACTATGTAAGTAAGCGAAATACTTCAGTGTTTTGTTTTATCTTACGTAAAGAAGCTAAAAGTATAATTACTGTAGTAAGTATTTTTTTAAGTTTTCCCATTTTTTGTACGCTTCTTGTATTAATGATATGCGAAAAGAACTCTCCCTCACTTTCATAGGTGCTCTAGATTAGCAAAAGTTGTGTGAAAATGATGGGAAAATTTCGATGAATTTTTAACACTTAAGATTTTTGTTTCGGAAATAATGGCTTTTGTTTTTTTATGGATTTCGCGTTAGCGTTAAGTTCTGTAAAAATGTTACTTTTATATTAAAAACGTATGCTCGTATTTTGGTTAAAAAATTGTATCAAATATTTAAAATAGTCAAGAGTTTTTAATTCTTGGTTACTGCATTGTTGGTTTTAAAAGATGTTGAAGATTGGTTTTTGTTTTACATTCGCTCTCCTGCACAATTTGCTCAGTGCTGGTGGTTTTGTTGTTCGGACCCACATTTCAGTTATCAAGTTGTTCCACTACTGTTTCCGTTGTTTTGCAACACACAAATTTGTGCACAAACGCTCAACAAAATGGTCACTGAAAATCTGTAGATTGTTACAATTAAGCAAGGGTTTCTCAAACTTTTCAAAAATCACTCTCGTCCCGAATGACTTAAAGTTTAATATACCATCTAGATAAAATTTCAATAAATAACTGATTTAAATATTAATTTTTAAATGAATAAGTCTTTTAATTAGTGAACAAATATTTTAATTTTGCTTAGCACATAAATATAATAAAACTGTAACTCAGTTTTATGATTTATCAGTGATAATTCTTTGTGTCAATTGCATTTGATAAAAGATTAAGGTAGCATTGTAACTGCGTACACTTGTCGCTCTTCAGCTACGTGATAAATTTCTTCAGATCTTTTCAGCACAATTCATGAATATACCATAAGTTAACTACATACCCTAGGGGTACGCGCACCATAGTTTGAGAAACTCTGAGTTATTCTATATTTGCTTGGTATGCAGAGTAATGCTTAAATTCATTGCTTATAATGCAGTAAAATCAATCATAAAACACCAATCCTTTAAATTGTTTATTATGTTTCTTTTCACCGGTAAAGTATCAAATCTACAAAATCATGTAGTTAACTGAAAACTTGGGAAATTAATTTAAAAAATGAAGAACGTAATGATATTGTTCTCACATTTGAACGCAGTGGGCTGCCGAGATAATGTGACGTGAACCAATTATAGCTCCTCCACAGTACTCTTTGGAGCCGTCTGCTAGAAATACACGCACGTAAACCTGAAAGCAGAAATGAATACAGTTCATAAAGTGAAAGTTACTACTCTAGAAATGAGCTGAGTACCATTAAACAGCATAATATTCGTTGACCGAGTTTCAGACCATTTGGGAACACCCTTATACAGACCGTTGGATGACGGTGAATTATCCCGCACTGTTTGCCCAGATGCATAAGAGTAAAGAAGATTACATGTTTGTATATTGTGACAAAATCTCTACAGTGTATCACTCGAAGTTCACTTTCAGATGTGAGGTAATGCCGAAGAAGTTCACCGATGTTAAAGAAATGTTCTGTAAGGAATCCAGGGAACCCATAAAAAGACATAGAAGCGGGCTAAAATTTAGCATATGGTATGGCTTCGCACGCACCACTTTAGATTCCAAAGGGTTTCGAGTACCCAGTATTGAGCACGTTCACCATTGCAGGGACCTGTGCCCCCATCCAAGGCTTAAGAACACTGAAAGCTTT
This sequence comes from Gryllus bimaculatus, assembly GCA_017312745.1. Lineage (NCBI taxonomy): Eukaryota > Metazoa > Arthropoda > Insecta > Orthoptera > Gryllidae > Gryllus > Gryllus bimaculatus. The sequence goes on from BOPP01000174.1 coordinate 2,274,841, forward strand.
ATGTAAACGTTAAGACAGACATTCATTATTACAATAATATAAAGATGTAATAGCTTCTCTAAATAGGAATAATGTGTTCAATTGAGTAACAGTAAATGAAAAGTTAAGGTGACAATGATTTATTATAGCATACTCCTTGAAAGATTCAATGGATCAATTTGTGAGAAACGTTAATAAAGATTGGAATTGCTCTTGCAAACTTCATTGGGTGTTGTTGTGATACAACACAATAGTGTGTTATTCTTCTAACATCTTAACATAAATGGGCATCTTGGAGTTTGCGAACTTGTCCGGTTACAAACTGCATTTATGTTCACATTTTATTTCAAATTCACCGTTCTGAATGGTTCCCTGGCGTTTCACGGGGCCTCAGTTTTAGGTAACCGTATGTTTACTTTTAAGTCTGAATGAAAATTTCCTGTTGTGGAGGAAGTGACGAACTTGATGGTTTGACCTAAACACGAATTTTAGAAATACTTGCATGAAAATAAATAATAATGATCATGAAAACCATTTGACTTCTGCGTTCACATTTGTTCTCCGGTTAAGTTTAAAAAAACTCACAAGCTTTAACATAGTTACCTGAACATTTATAATGAAACCTCATGAGATACAAGTGTCAACCAAGAGCTACAATGTGTGTATTTTCTTGTAAGATATGGCCATTTTTTGGACCTTGGTTTTCAGTTCCCGTTTATTTACTGATACCCAACGTTCAGTATAGAATTGATGACAACTGGTCTGAAACACGGTTTTAACGAAGCTTCCTCTGGTAGCACCTTCGAAATATTTCTTTAGTTAAAAATCTCGTAATCTAATTCTTACAATGTCAATAGTAGTTACTTCAGCAATATCTCGTATGCGAGAAAGATAAAAAAAGGAACAAAACTATTCTTACCTGGAAAGGAACTTCCTTCGATTTTGCGAGTCTTCCTTTGTAAATCTTTTTGTGTCCTCGAGATGACTTTACACCTGGAAGTAATTGTCCCTATCAGTAAACAAATCTAGTTTATTGGTCTATGAAAGATTATTTGAAGTGGCCCCACTTGTCAGAATACGTATTAATCACAAACATCTTTTAGCCAGGAAAAGGCATGGATTTTATGAAGAGTGTAAAATGGAATTAATTTTCTTTGTATCCCCGCCACGCCTATCTCCGCTTCACCCAGGTGACCACCCCACCACTTTTGCCGCTCCCTGCTACGCTCCAGCTACTCGTCCCGTATGGCTCCGCCCCTCCCCGTTGCCATCCTGACCCGCCTCGTCTGGCCTTGCATCGCCTTGGCTCGCCCCGACTATGTCCCGCCAGAACTGCTCTCCCGCAATCCGTAATTCCAACATGCATTGTGACCTTCAATTATCAAAACCTTCAGTGTATTACCCTTGAAAAATTCTTTCAGGAGGGAAACATACATGACAATAAGTAATAGGGAACGATAGAATAGAGGGGAAATGCATCCGCGCAAAAACTAAAAATATATAGTACAACGCGGAAAGAGATTAAAAGAACAAGTATTCAAGAAACGAGAACTTTCAAAAGACAAAATACTGATTTTTAGTACATAATAAACCAAATTGCAACACAAAATATGAAGTCTAAAGGGAAAATAACATTGGTACAGGTATGGAAATGGTTCTAAATTAGACCACAGGCATGGAATCAAAGCTGGAAGCCGACCAAATTAAATATTATAAATACTATGTATACTACATATACGTGTATGATACGTTAATGCACTTTTGGAACCGGTGTATTTTTTGTTCAAAAATTTCATTACATTTTCAAAACTAAAATTACTCGGAGCTAATTAAAATTAAAGCTATTGTTTAGGAGACTATTTGATAATAGTAATAACAGTATAAGTAAATGTAGAATTCTACTATTCTTCAAGTAAAGATAGAAATAGAATACGTATTTACGGATGGCAGAAAGAAAATAAGAGAAAAAGTAAGTCGGCAAGATGAGGAGCAAGAAGAACACAGAAAAAGGAATAAAAATCGGTGAAAGAAAAAAAGAGAGGAGGTACAACAAGACACGATAATGAGAAAAAGAAACATAGTCCAGGATGGGATGTGGGAAGAACGAAGAAAACAAAAGAATGGAAAAGGAGAAAGTAAAAAGAAGTAAATAGAGCAGACAAGGTATGAAATAAAATATTCAATCATCCTTTACCCTTAGTGTTTTCTTACCCAAGTGACTAGTTACGTAGCTAGGTCGAATTCTGCCGCTGTTTGGAGGAGAAATCTAGCAGGCGGCTGCTTTCATTTGTAGTTCTCCGTGGTTTCTTGATGAATGCCGGTGCAGTAACCTAACAAAAGGGCCACGGACCGCGCGCAATATTTCCGTCTTCTTCCACGACTTACACTTACTTGCACTACACTACCACGCATGTCGGCAGACTGGTCGAGAGTTTAAAACTCGTCACGGCTGGGACGGTGCCGCAAAGTTGCTCGATATCTGGTTGGGGAAAGCCGACGATAGGTCGGCACCAGATCTCACCATTCAGCGAGGGGAGGTTGAATTGAATTGAATTGTATTTGCCTTATTTTACGTGGCGAGACTCGGGCCATCAGGCCCGCTCTT
>BOPP01000174.1:2280650-2304803 GCA_017312745.1 Gryllus bimaculatus
CTCTCTCTGTCTCTCTGTCTCTCTCTCTGTCTCTCTCTCTGTCTCTCTGTCTCTCTCTCTGTCTCTCTGTCTTTCTGTCTTTCTGTCTCTCTCTCTGTCTGTCTCTCTGTCTCTCTCACTCTCTCGTCATTAATCCCTCTGACATTACCTGAAACTGACAGAAACAGTCCGACTTTTACTCGACCAAACCAGGCTTCCTCGTTCGGAAAGCAGAAGGTTCGAACACCCCATGTGAAGCAGAGTTGTAGAGTTGGGGCTTAAGGTGGTTTAAGGGCTTTTACATTTGAATATCACATTGCTTGAATGAAACATGGTTAAAGAAAAAAAATTCTTTCGCAAAAACGTAAAGCAAGATATGTAACCCCCCTAGCCCTTCAAATATGAAATTGAACATAAAGAACCTTAAGTCAAAATTTTATTTATTTATTATCCGTTTATTCAATTTTTATTGGCCATAATTTGAATATATGTGTTCTCATATGAGTGATTATTAACATTAAGATTTATTCAGTAAGTATTAAATTTTCAATATTAATTTCGTAATTGAAGATGTGGTGCTACCACACCGCAAACATGAACAATGCCTTTGATAAATCTGTAAAAACATAAGTAACTTATATTTGATGACACTTTTTGAAGCTAATGAAAGAGTTTAAAAAATAACGTTGCTCACTTATTACATTGAATGACCAACAGCAATTGTTGTTTAAAAATATGGAACCAAACATGAACTGTCGTAAATGAAAAATTAAAATTTTAATTTCCAAATAGTTATTTATCATTTTTATTCATCAGCGGGAAGCACGATACAACCATCTATACTCTAAAACCTCGACAGAGCTAAAATAGTAACACATCATCGGTGTCACAAAAACGAAGCATCTCAAAAGTGGAAGTAAAATGTTTTGAAAACACCATACTTTTTAGTACAAATTACAAAATGTTTGTATAAATAGTGCGCAAGGCAACCAATAGAAAAATACTCTATCTGGGACATCCAAATAAAATGTTCCGCCTAGTGGAAAAACCATTCTGTTGACAAATTACTATTTTTCATATGTGCCACGTCTCTTATGCATCGTAAGATGTTTTTTACAGAAGTTATTTTTAAAATCTTAATTTATCCATTTCGAACAACATTTTAAGTTTGTCATTTTAATTTCCGAAAAGCATGTTCAATGTGAATCGCTTTTTATTTGCACCTACATGTTTTCTTATGTGAGGAATTCTTCACATTTAGGGTCGTCCATACGCGTCCGCAACAACTAGTGGAGGCAATTATTATTATGATCACGCTTTTCCATTAAATTTTTTCTAATGGCATATTTTACTAGGAGAAAAGGAAAGCATACTGAAGGGAGAATGAAATTATAACTTGAATGAAACAATTAATAATGCAAATGGTTTGCGTTGATTCTTTTACAGGGTTAGGTTTTATAAAGCCTCATTTGGAGACAGCAAATGTTGTGAATGAATTCCTGAAATTGCCAGCATAAAAAAGAATAAAATGAAGGAATTTATCATATATACAGAAATAAAGTTGTATTACTTAGGGTACGTGTCCCCCTTCGGAACTTTCGCGAGGACCACGCCCCCCTCATGGGCACGTCTATGGATTCATAGCAGCTCATAGCGTTTCGAAAGTCGTTTGGTGACTCCGAGGCGGCGGCGGGGGCGTGGTCGGCGGCGCCTGCGCGGGGGACCGTCGCCGTCGCTGGCTTGGGGCGGGCGCTGCGCGCGCAGGCGCTCTCCAGACTCTCGGTCCAGAGCCTGGAGCTGCGCCTGGTGCTGGCGCAGCGTGGCTTCGATCCAGCGCCGGTAGTAGCCCACGTCGGTGTAGAGCAGCGCGAACGTGGCGTTGCCGCAGCCCAGCGACCCGGCCACCACGCCCGTCAGCTGCCCGTCGCACAGCACCGGCGCGCCGGGCTCCTCCTGGCGAAAAACGAGACCCGTCGGTGGGGAGGAGTTACTCTGAGAAGGTTTGACGGGTCGGGAAACAAATGAGGGCGTTGCGGGGGAAGTGAAATATTGCGCACCCGTTTTACAATACCTTCTCTTTATTACAGAAGTACGTATTAGGTGAGAAAGTAAAAAGCTGTGTGCAAGTTACATCACAATTTCCATACGAAGAAAATCTATCAATATGTTAGGACATCAAGGGAAATTGTACCCATCTTCTTGCCTATCGTCATGGGTCGCAGGTGTTGATCAAGAACAGATAAAACATCTGCGTCATATCTGACGTTGCAATAGAAGCGTAGTGTTCACTATGGCTGGTGCACCAAACACTTGAAATGTGGGACATTGCAAGTAATTGGGATCAAGCCTTTTACAAATGAGCTTACTGTAATCGAATGCACTGACAAAACGAGAGCATGGATGCAACTTGCAGTTATGCAGTGGCCAAGCAGTGGCCACAGAAGTACGTATTAGGCGAGAATGTAAAACGCTGTTTACAAGTTAAATCACAATTTCCATACGAAGAAAATCTGTACTGAACTGAAATACTTATACAGATATTTTAACGTACACCAATTTTTCGGCATCAAGACCTACAAAACGTCGAATCTGGCTTTATAACGAGTCAGAAGATGTTATTTATTACGTAACTGAACAAGATTTATACACTTTTTCGATATTAGCGTCTTTAATATACCAGTTTTTCTGACGCAAAAACCGCCACACTGCGCAGCAGTTTTGCAGCACCTTCTCTTTATTACACAAGTTAGTATTAGGCGAGAAACTAAAAAGCTGTGTAGAAGTTAAATCATGATTTCCATGCGAAGAAAATCTGTCAATATGTCAAGGGACGTCATGGGAAATTGTACCCGTCCTCTTACCTATCGTCATGGGTCGCAGGTGTTGATTAACAACTGATATAACACCTGCGTCATATCTGACGTTGCAATAGAAGCGTAGTGTTCACTATGGCTGGTGTTCCAAACACTTTAAATGTGAGATGAATTCAATGCCTTACCTTGCACGTGTTTCTACGGAAGCCTCTTTTCCCAATGCAAATCAAATCTCTCGGAGGCTTGTGGATGCTATCTTCGTGGAAGCAGCGTTTCCAGGCTACGGCGTGCAGTTGCCACAAAGGAGTCGGTGGTGGAAGATGCCACAAGGTAGTAGGAAGCTGCATTTTAAGATGGGAATTGATTGCATTTTCCATGTTCTGAAAAAGAAAACATTATCACAGGAGAAAATATTTTCACAGGTACCCGCAGAACATGCTTTCGAATTAAATCCCAGTTGAATCTCTTGAGAAAATTACTTGAAACAAAAGATATTGTGAAGTCGTAGGCTTCCGTAGCCAGAGTCATGTGCATGCTCTTGGCTGCCCGGGTGACGCCGCGTCGAAGGCTGTGTTGCCGACGTTTCGACCATCTTGTCGTGGTCTTCCTCAGGGCTGATATGCATCGAAACGTCTTCAACACTGCCTTCGATGAGGCGTCACCCGCACTGCCAAGATCATGCTAAAGACCTTGTGGATGCAAGAAGCCCCGCTGATCAACTTTGTAGGACATTTGGGAACGTTCAAAAATGCCACGAACTGAAATTTGGTGTCCTGACAGACAAATTTGTCGAGCTTCAGTTCGAAGTGGGGTTGACTTCATCCCATTCTAATTCCACAAATTCACATTTTCAAATTCCAATTCGATTCTTTCTGCACTTGCAACCGAATAATACAGAATTCTTCTTAGATTAATCTTAATCACTCGATCTACAGATTAGACTCGCCGTAGTCTCGTTTTTGCGAGTTTCGAAACAGAAATCGTGAAAAAAACATGTGACTTCCAGTGGATTAATATAAATAACGTGAAATAAGGTATGTAATATTTCAAGTATGATTATTTGTGAATGCATACATTCAATCTCCTAGCTCTTATCACTGTTATACAAATTAAGTTTACGGTCAATGATTTTTGCAACAAAATACAGAATTACCACCCAGTATTTATAGAGAAATACATTTTATAACTGTAAAATTTTAAAACATATCTCATTAGAAAGGGCATGTTTTAAATCCTCTCGAAAAAATATTTTCCCAACGTTGGCATATAATGCCCAAAATGTAGAGACAAAATGAAAGACATAGAGTAAAATTACCGAATTGGCTCGCTTGGAATTGGCCTGTAAATTGGATCGCTTACGTACATCGCGATCGATACCTCGAATCATACAAGTTAGCTATAATACTTGAGGTCTGTGCTTGGGCGAATGTTTTATTGAGATTGTTAGTCAATTTTCAGTGCATAGAAGTCGTTTTAATGAGCAGGATTCGCGTTACGGTTCTTTTGTATTAATGTTGTGCGTAGTATCATAACAGATTGTGGGTAGACGAGTAAGTGATGGCAAATTTATGTTTCACGATATAAAAATACTTCTATACCTTCCGAATATGCATTGCAAAAACTAAGTCTGTCCATGGAGTTGTTGTTAGGTGTTATGAGTTTATATTGTTGAGTTGCCAAATTTGACCCACAGAATATTGCCTCGAGTGAACCGGTCCATCTTAGGAGGCTGGTAAACATTATTTTGTTTGTTTTTTCAATGTCAACAGCATGCAATGCAGTGAAATGGAATGTATGTAAATAGGAGGTAATATTGTGGGACATTTTAGGCCCGTAGAAAGAAAACGCAAATATTCGTAGCTCTAGCAACTTTGGTAATGAATGAATGAATGGTAATGAAGAATTCTCTTCAGAAGGTTTTATCTTTAAAACAATGAATATTGGAATTAAAATGTTTAACAAAATAGTTGACAAATTTTCATAAAGTGGCTAAGGTGTTATCTGTTAGAAGTGGAAAGACATAACATATCTAAGACTAACATATAGATCTGTAGAAGGATATGTGAAAATCATTAAATAAAGGAGGGGACTGTCGATTATTTTTCCAGAGGAGACTATTTTCTTTCGACGAATTCAGCTATACGATTTTTCTTTGTCGTCGGATATATTTGATTAATACTATTTACAATTAATAGACTCATTATTTTAATTTGTTTATTATCAATCATGCATTTATTTTAAGTTCCAAATTAGAATACTATGCGACCAAATCCGGCAATCGTTACTACAACAATTTGTACCAACTGCACACTTTCAGATGTTCTTCACTCATCTTTGCCAGAACTATTGTAATTAAAATAATGTTAATATGAAAAAAATAGTTTGTAGATTGTTTTGGTGTGTACATTGTTTTAATTAATACTTTATTGACAGGGCGCAAACGGAAAATAAATATCGGTTCTAATTCCGCAAGTTTCCGCTCCTATTGTATACGAGTGATTGCAATTTTAAAAAACGCAACACCATCATCTTCTCAATTAGATGAACAAATCTCGTTAATTTAAAGACTTATTATAACTGTACTCTCCTTTAATTACAAATCATTTATATCCCGTTTCTATATTTTGATAGCCAGACCGCAACTTTATTCTAATAGTGCAATACCTTTATTTTGAACATTATGGTTATGTTAACTCGAATCCAAGCCAAGTGTGAATTAAATTTTATTCATTAATCTATAATAAATTAAATGGTGGAATTCGCACTTCGTCTGGATTCGAGTTAACATAACATTAGACTTTAAAATTGAGATACTCTCCTAACAGAATAATGAGTTGGTCTGGTAACAGAAAAATAAGAGCGGACATGCGTAATCTATATAATAAGATGAGTAATAAATTCTTCCGATTGAATTTTCCCCTAAGCACTTCTTTACTGAACAATCGTTTGTCGACATTTTTTCTTTTTCTATAATAAACAGAAGGATGTTCTTGAAATGATACGAAGCATTCAGAGTATTTCTAAGTATTTCTGAAAAAATATATGTATTGAATAGAGAAGAAAAATGTAAGATTGTGGTGTGTGTCACAATAGCTGTACATATTATGACAGTCCCGTGTCATGCACGATCGCGCACCACCTCGCCATCCTCATCGTTAAAACTGCGATACACTCACCGTTTGCAAATTACCTCAAGATTATAACAGCACTTTGAGGCGTGGAAATGCGCAGAATGTACCTGCGACGAAATTGGAAAATTACAGCACCAAAAAAGTACTTTCTACGGGAATGTATGATTCGATGCCAAAAAGCTAAAGAAATTATTCAATTATTTTTTATATTTTGAGAAAACTGTATATATATATATATATATATATATATATATATATATATATATATATATATATATATATATATATATATTTGTTTTCCAAGAAGAAGTTATTTTAATACTAAAACAATGATTCCAATTTGCGATAAAAGTCTACTTTTCAACTTACCCTCTCGTCTGTCCATCCCGCAAGCGAGCAATGTTTACTGCGATATCTTTTCTTTGTCTGCAGGTCAACTGTGCGCTTTAGTTCTTCTTCAGGTAACATGGGTCGATCGGTCTGAAGGGAAGAAATACATTAATTGTTTCTTAAAATTGCACTCAGTGAAACAAATATTTCCATCCGTCATGCAATATGCGTTCAAAATATTTATTTTTATTCAAATGGAGTCTTCTACTCCACCTAGGTTTATGTCAAATTGTCATGAAAGTATGCACTTTTATTTCCACTTTTATTTCTGAATATAATCTACTTATTATCACGTCGGATTTTGACACTGATGTCATCTCAGCGGCGCGAGGGTATTTGTCAGATTGAATGTATGGAATCTTAATGCAAAGGGTTTGAACGAAATCCGTAAATTTTAATTATCGATGACAAACATACTTGTCAAGTATTGCCTCTTTCAGCGACGTTACTTTTAGGTTACAATTTTTATCACATTCTCAGATTTTCTTAGACAGGAGGTTGAGATTTGTGTCTCTTATCATGACAGTAAAGGAGCTCTACTTCCCGTGTTCTCTTTTGGCAGTCATGTCGCGTAATGAAAAATTTCAGTCACAAGGAAATTACAATTCAAGTTAAAAAAAAAACAGGTACACCAAAACTTCTTAACACCACAGCTTAGTTTACAACTTGTTTCCTATTTTACAGACAAAGATCGAGCATCTCAACGGCATTTTCAGAGGGACCATATTTCACTCCTTTATTCCGACGGCGAAACACTGCGGTAAGTAAAAAGCGTTCAGAGATGCAATTATCTAGGAAATATTTAAGCGAGGTCATTTATTTCCGTAATTGCAATCCCCCTCCTTAATAGTCAAGTGACATTTTAGGCTGGACTATATTTACGAGTTGCCAAAAAAGTCATTTACGCTGTTATCGTACCTTCAATTAAGTGTGAAGAAGTTAGAACGATCCACTACATATATTTGAACATTTCGTTGTTTTGACTATAACTAAAACTATATTAAGAGATGTGATACTTAGCTTCACTCGTGGATGTCTGTTCAAAAATGTTTATATTCCTGATTACTAGAATTTACTCGACTATAAATGAGGAGCAAACATTGAAAACTTGACACATTCACCTCACTCTTTTCGAATAACAATGATTAATATAGCATCAATTTTACATTTATCAACACCATTTGTTAACTCAACGAGAAGAGTTCTAGGTTTTTTTCTTGGAAATAGAATTCCAGGTAAAAACAACAAAAGAACCCAATTTCTGCCAAATAGATATGTCACCTTTTGAATGTTTGCTCCTCTAATTTATAAGAATCCACGATTGCCTTCTTTGCCAGGGACATGTAAGATAATACAATGCGATATTTAAGTTTGTGAGCGTGCTAAGGCGGATCTATAACTATTCTGTCTGAAGTTCCATCATTGCTTTTCAGAATTTTGAATGTGTAAACAGTGGCTGCTGCTCCGTAAGTGTGTCTCATTAGCCATTGCAGTTGTACACAGTGGTTCAGAATAATTGGGTCAAACGTCTAGAATATTTTAGGAGGTAGATACTGATTTTCTTTCGTTTGGTTTCGAAAATGAACATGGGGTAAGAAAATCCATTTAACAGAATTACGTCTCATTTCTGACATTTCTCCCCTGATCGATAGGCATCTCGTTCTGCACTGGTGTTTGGCGGGTATACAATCTCTTAGGGGACTACAAGCCCATGAGCTCAGATTCACCTTGTATATACAGGTGAGTTAATAGACATTTTATGGTATACATTTAAAGAAATGATAACCACCATAATGAATGTATACGAAAAATTTTTAGTTTGAAATTATTAACTCACCTGCAAAATTACAATGTCCTCTTCAACGTGCTCGTGTAGTTGTTTGTCATAAAACGTGTGAGCCACCACATCAAAAATTGCTGTGTTTGAGCCATTGCCATGTTGAACCATTACTTGAATTTTTGGTATTCCTTCGATTTGCGCCCTGTGCGAAAATTAAAATACAATAAAATAGCGTTTCTTTGAGTAAATGAATATTGAAATGTATTATCCTAGGTTCATATTATTCAGGTTGATTAAAAATATTGCATAATATAATATTACATTCATCTCTCCTCTATCTCTTTCTTCTTTCTCTCTTTCTTTCTCTCTTTCCCCTCTTTTTATGACATATATGAATAGTGTGGTTTACATGAATTCTTCTCCAATGTCTTCTGAATATGACTGGAATATAATATGAAAAATATCTTGGGCATTTTAGATTGGGCACAAAGATTCTACTACTCAGACGCAGTTAGAGCTCCGAAACGTAAACTGCAGCAAAGCAGAATAAATCATGTTGTAATTAGATAATACCTGTATGATTAAAATAAATGTGATTGTCTATAAAATCTAACTTTACATTCTATCAATTAGTATCAGAAAAATTGTGATCTTGTATTTTTTCTCTCCGGAGTCGTTTTACGTTGGTATTTCAAAAGCTACGTGCTCAGTGAATAGACATACCTATGTTAACGTAGATATTAGCATGTTCTACAATTAAAAACAATTTTTTTCTTTGTTTTATAAATAGAAACTGTCCATCATCAAGAATAAATGATCTAAGGAAAACTTGTTTTTCATTAAATTACATATCCGTTAGTACGGTATATATGCGTACACAAGAAACCATCTGTCATGTGAATATTTGAAATTGTGATAGAATATACCGTACAAGTACCAGGACTTGGTGCTGTTAGGAAACAAAATTCCAAATGCTCCTTGATAAATGTTTTAGCAAAAGAACTTTTGATATATTTTATGGGTTTATTCGAAAGTGCAGTTTCTACGTCGAAAGTCTACAATGTAGCTCCCGCAGTGGAGCGATATATAGATCGTACACGGTTCCCAGACGTGAGATACTTAGAGAACTGATCCCACCGTAGCAGAAATTACAAACTATTTGCAAGATATATTTTAATTGTTTCTGAACAGAAAAGGGGAGAATCAAGCTGAACAAAATATTCAAAAAGAGAAGGTTAGTAAAGAGAATTAAACGAGTTCCACTTAGTTTGCGATGATATCATTCTTAGCATATGATACTTTCTTACTTTAGAACGCAGGAGGCTGCAGTCAATATGTGACGTTTCTCTATAATAGCTCCATTGCAAACTTCAATTCGGCCTTTACCCAGGAAAGTTACAACGTGCACCTGCGTGAGAAAAGCATTGTAAATATTCTGTTAATCATCGGGTAAGAAACATAATATTTGTTCAGTCTTATAATCACTTGTTCAGTCTTACAATACAAAGGAATTCAGTATTTATCTGCAGCTCGCATGCGGTTGGTTTGGAAGTGGGAATAGTCTCCACAAGAGAACTAATTGAGAATACGCTGCATTAAAATAACCAGACGAACTTGACGAAAATAGGGTGTAAAGTTTATTTTACTAAATGTTGGTGTGATAAATATACACTCGTATGATAGACACTCATATGTGTCATCTGTCTGTTGAGGCAGGGACGTGACTGTTGACGCAGTTTGAAACTCCAAATTTCGAAACATGCCTCTTCACCGAAGAGGAAGAAATGAGGGAACCCCGATGTATTTAAAGGAAACCCGCAAAAAACATTTATAGTACTTTACTCGTGATCCAGCCTTCTGTGCATAAATATTGTGTAGTATGAGTTGCCTCCTGATTAAAGGAGCTCGTGATAAGAATATGACGCGAGTGAATCTCTGTTAAATAAGATTTCCACCTCATGTTCATTGTCAAAACGTCATCATTGGTCCCCTACTTGCCCTACAAAGTGATTTTTGTTCTCATCAATCTTGTATATAGAGTAGTGCATTGCGTTCCAGGCGCAAAAACTGTTGTCGGGGCATTATAATGCAAAACCTCATCTGTGTAGAATACTCATATTAAATATTCCGTATATATGCCGTAAAACTATCATTGCAAGTGTACACTTGCCTTTCGAATAAGAGCATTACGTCATGATAGAATCTAAAGAGTGTATTTTTAAATACTGAACCAACTGAAGATTATTGTGGTTAATTTTATTTCGTGATTTATGAGAACTTACCTGAAAAGAAACATTTTTCAGAGTTTCTATCATTTCTACATCCGGATCTGGAGGTACTTCCACAATCACAGCTTAAACGAGAAGGAAGGAAAAAGAAATAGCATTTAATATATTACTTGCTTGAAGAAAACTAGAACTATTCAATGGCTTTGGAAAAATATATTTTGTAAAATTCCAAATGCATTATATCCTCAATTTTGAGAAACCTTTTAGTCAATATTTTATGTCTTTATCAGGATAAAAACTATGAGTACATTGTCGTTGATAAGTGGTTTGTGGAGTTTGGCACTCAAAACGGGAATATCTGAAAATATTTCAGAAACCTAAAGAATGTGTAGATTGCAAATCCACTTTACAGAAATGGCCTTAATTACTTTTTGATACGTATTCATCGATAATCCTGATTGTTTAAGTAATGTTAAATTATATTTATTTTCTGAAATGTCCTTTCTGGCAGGTGAACAAATAAGTGGCTTTCTTTATTATTGAAAATTAAATGTTGTCAACATTTAATTTTCCATACAAAGGCAACAACAATTTGTTGCAATTGTAACCTTCAACAAGGTGTTTGTTTTCTGGCATTACGTTTCTGGCGTTCGTTATTTTTAGAAAATTGATAAAGATATTTATTATTTCTGCTATATTTCTATATATTAATGCAATTTATGACTGGCTTAAAGAGAGAAGTGGTAAAAAAAATTTATATTTTTAGACCGCCTTGATTGGAACATACCAGATACGTAACGGCACTGGTGTTCATTTCATGAGTTGAATAGTTGTTAGTTGCAAACATTATTCCCAAATAAGTGATAACGTTATAACTGGTTCATAATTACCAACAAGTCATATCGTTAACATTTGCCAACTAGTTATTTTCGCTCGTATATGAAGCTTTTCGCACTAGTCAAGGTCCAAAATATTTTATTTTCTGGTAGTGACGGTATTACGGGGTCAGAAGCGGCAGAAGAACTAACTAAGTTTCCTTAACTTTCCTCGGATCCATTAGAATGATATCTCGAAAACCATGAGCAGATTATATAAGCTATTTATCCTAAGCCTTTCTTACCAGAGTGATAGGCGGCAATGCTACTCAGAGCCAGTAGCAGAGTTGCGAACGGACAGCAGGGGCCGTCCATGATGATGTTAGGAGCGACTCCTCGTAGATATGTCTAGTAAACCCCCAGCGCCAATTGGCGCTCATTCACTTTTCGTGTCCGCGGATTAGGTGTGGAATTCTCCAGTTCGTCCGGCGTCGCTGTTGTCCAAGGAATGAACTAAACACAAATGAAGAAAGGAAATTACGTAGCAATAATTGTAATAGGGTCGCAATGTCTTCCTATTCTACGAGTATATAAAAAATTGTAGTGCCTGACTGTGATATCAAAATAACTGCCTTTTTATATTTTAGTTTTAATAAACACATAAAATATTTTGAGGTATATTTTCTTCAGTTAATTTGGCCCAGAAAGTTAATTAGAACGTACTTCTAAGCTAATTCACTGCTCTACATATATTTTAAGGTTTATGAATTCTTTTCTGAGTTTGAGTACCTGAAACAAAACTAGCAACACAAAGAATAAAACTAATTTCTTATTCATTCGATTTATTAAATGTAATAATTAGGAAAATAAGTAAATGGTTTAATATATTTAAAGGAAAAATAAGGAAAATAACTCCATATAAATATTATTTTCTCGAATTAGTTTGCATATTGTAATTTTAGAATGTACCTGTGTTACATAATTGCCACTCTGTTACGCATGTTTCAATTTTATTATAAAGCTTAATGTAAACAAAATAAGAAAATTTGTTGATAATTATTACGAATAATGAAAAAACAAAGCTCTTCATTCGCGTAAATTAAGGATTCAAAATAAATTTGATCATAATTTTTTTGTACCCTTTGCAAATTACGTATCGCGATAACCACCTGCTTAGGGTAACAGGAGGTTAGGGCTATGTTCTGTACTAGCCTTTTGGCATTTGTTTTCCCACTTTCAGGGACATCTGTAAATTAACGGGTCATAGATGATTTTATGTTTTTATCTGATGCTAGGAGAAGGTGGCGTAGCAAGCGCCATGCTTATTTTCCCCAATATTTTCTGTCTATAAAGCCAGGAAAAATTGGTACCCATTTTAAAAGGAGGCTGAGTGGACCTCAGAATCGCCCTTAACAGGACATAGCCGTGTGAATAATCCCCAGCTTTTTATTAGCGGTTTGAACTTTGGTCCCTCAGATGAGTAATCGTGAGCTCTAACAACCACGCTGCAAAACCGTTTTTGGCCATAAAATGATTTTTGTGAATTTTTCGACCAATCGCCTCACGCAATGCAGATTGCAAAAAGAATGTTGGAAATGGCGACACTGTCGCGTACCACGTGATGGCACGCCGCCCCGAGCCGCCCCGAAGCGCCCCGAACAGCCCCGACCTTTGCCCAACGAGCCGCTGAGATATCTCTGCGGTCAAATTATGTCAGACCCGGAATTAAGGTCTAATCGCAACGAATCTTTAGCGTAAGCGTGAAGAGGGAATAAGAAAATGGTGCCAAATTAGCATGTCAAACTATTCCACGGTGAGTTGATTTGAAAACCATGGCTATTATGATTTGACAATAACCTACTGTAATGAAATGTAGGCAGGCCCGAGGAAAGAGGGTGCAACTAGTACATCAAGGGTCCATGAATCTCAAAGGGGCATTTAAGCCCAATGCATCCCGTATTTTTTAATATAATTTGAACATTTACGTCATTAATTTAATTTCATTGAATCTGATGTTTTTGTTTTTGCAAGATAATACGTTTTTAAAAATAATTTACACGCGGAACATGGCGTTATTTTACGTTCTGAATTACTGCGAATTCGCCGTAGAATATAAATCTTATTTAAATGTATCGATATTAAATCTATTGTAAGAAGTACTAGTAATAAAAAATAATGATGATACACATTACTGTTCAATTTTTTTTATAAGCGCTCACATATCTTTGTTTTAAAGTCTGAGTTTTCTCCCGGTGGTTCGGAGTTTAGAAAGATGCGTAAATGTAGTGTCATAATAATAATAATAATAATAATAATAATAATAATAATAATAATAATAATAATAATAATATGTAAGACATTAAAGAATTTGAGCTACAACTAATATTGTGGGATGCAATGAACAACCTATATTCTAAATAGCAAGTTAGAAAAGAAAGACGATCAATTAGAAATTCTACAATTTATCAATAATACTACCCTCATCTACTCTACCCTCATCCATTTACAAAAGCCGATGAAGAGAATGACGTGAAGCCGACGTGAAATAATGACGTTTCGCTAATCACTCACCTGCTAATCATGTAGAATATCGTAAGTCATTGGCGAAACTGATGGTACCCCTGATGATAATAAATTCCAAAACCACAAACATGAGCCGATGGTGTGCCTCCTAATCGCGTGTTAACAGCTCAAAAGCCGAACTAAACTATGTCTTGTTGCTAAGAACTTATTTCCACATAACATTGGTCTCCTTATCAGGGTGGAACCTACACAATAGATTTCCGTTTCGTATCGCATTTGAATGTGGCTAAACTGCGGAAGTTGGGAAAAGATGAATTCCGTAATTCTTAATATATACTGTAAAGGAGCCTTACGTAATAGAATTCCAGATGTGCAGACCAGAAAAAGAAGAATGTCTGAGGCGATGGTAATTGGAGGGTAAAAAGTGTGACGACTTGATAATGATCAGTTGTTGAGGGAGTGTTCTCCGATTTCGTAAACAAATCCATGGTGGAAATTATTAATTGATAAAAATGTTATAAATGGAACGGGACTTAAAACTGTGAGTGGAAAGAAAGAGGTGCCATGATTGGAATTGGACTGGATTGAAATGAAAATTTAAACGGACGCGAGAACGACGGCAAAGAACGCTGCGGACTTGAACAGTGAAGTTCTTAGTAGGGACAGAATTTTTTAATAAGATACGAAGACCAAGTTTTGGAATAAATTAGTAAATTTTAAGTTAAGATCAAAAAGGATTCATGTCCATGCTTGCAAGGGGAGGAATAATGAGAAAATATTAAAAACAACAGGGTTATACTTGTTATTTTTCTGATTCTGATATATATATATATATATATATATATATATATATATATATATATATATAAAATGTGTGTGTGTGTTAATTCTTTGTCATCTAAAGAACACGAATACAATGTTCATCTGATTTTTGAAACAGGTATTGTTATTATTGGTAACGGTAAGAAAATCCTCCAATCCGGAATATAAAGACAAGAGTAAATATTACGCAAATTTTCAGAACCGAGAATCTGTAGAGATGGTCTTGTCTAACCCCAAAACATAAAAAAGTATCATGACGTATCGGTATACTCGGTATACAAATAGAACAAATTACGAAGTAAATAAATAGAATATCGAAGAAAGTTAGTAGATTGATAATAAAGTAATTGCCATATAGTTCAAGGGGTAAAATTCGTCAGAAAATTCCTTACTTCCGATATTTGATTTTGTAAATTGATTTTGAGACATATTAAAGTAGATAATAATCTCATCAATCAATTGATTCTTCTATATATTATATTTTACATTCGAAACTTTAATTCTTAAATTTGTCGCCGCTTCTATACTACCCCATATTGATTGCCATCCATATCGAAATTTCTGTGCTGGCATCTTACGTGATTAGCTGCAAAGCATTTTCGCCATCCTGACAAACGTTGCACTGAGCTGTATTTTTGACATTACAATTGTTTATTTAACTCCAATATCCAATAAGGTACAACCAACCATATTTCCTGAATGTCTCTGAATTCCAACGGGCGAACACGTGCGAAAATAAGAAGTTAATGAGATGTTGGCGTCGTTCGCGGGTTCAAATGGAATGTTTCTTTATTCTTCTTTCTAATCTATTCTGCATTGTTCTTTCTTGGAATAAAGTGACCTTTAACCATAACTTGTGTATAATAATAATTATTGTATTACAATGCGACAATGTTTGATGAGCGCACTTCCACTGTTACATTTTATTCATTTAACACCCAAGAAATTCGCGGATTCATAACAATTCAAGCATATCATGCATATTAGCAAAAATATGGGTATCAGTGTTGAAAGCAAGTAACAAACAAATAATAAATTAAGGTACTTTTAATGGCCTGCAGTAGCAAAAAATGCTGCTGAACAAAACCACACAAAATGGTTTTCGAAAAACTAGCACGTACTCTGCACAAGAACAACAAATAAAATGGTCTAGCATAACACTGTAATAAATTTAAAATTTTAAAGAAAACAGTCATCGCGAGAACTGCAGTAATGTAGTGCAACATGTAAGAATATATAATCGAACAAAATATTACATAACAAGAATATTTTAAAAAAATGCTGTTCCATAAAGAAACATGCAAGAAATATTTAATGGCGGGCGGCCTTTTCTTTGAACCTTGCTATTGGATGATCTCAGCTGTGTCGTAAGCAGTCTCACTGAGTTTGCGAATTCACTCCGTACGCACGTTATCAGAATAGGCTAAATAACACATTGGTACATTTTTCAGTCAAATTTGAAACTGTATCATAATTTTTCGGTTTTCCCGATTTCCTGGTTATATATCAAACCCATAATTGCGTTTTTTCTTGGAAGACACATTCCTCCTGGCCGGAGGCTACAAAGTTTTATGTCAATTTATGCTCGCCTTGGAAATTAGAAACATAGATCCATATTGAATTCTGTTTTATCATCTGACCCTTTGATCATTGCAAAAATTAAGTTTAAACGAAATTTAATATGAAATCGCAATTAAACTCTCATTTTAGTACGAGTATCTGTTTAACATTTATATTACACTTGTATTACTTATAATAAATATAACGTTATCTTAAGTTTATAGCATATCAACTTTTATTTATGAGTTATTTTGTTACCAAATTAACGCTTCATCGGCAACCTTTAACATATTTATTTGTTCTAGGTGGAATACATCGTTTAGTAAAATTACTTTACAGATGTGTTTTTCGACTTATACTAGTTAAAATATCTCTGTAAACGTAATCTACACATAGGAGAGTATACTCTAGGGGAGAACCTCGGGTTTATGTTTCATGGTTGGCTAAGATTTTGAGAAAGACTTCACAATGGACTCTATTTTTTATTTGTGTGTGGGTTCGATTTTTCGGTAGTTTAAAATGGTATGTCTGTTAGCTTTTCGTAGAAATTATGTTATATATGAGCTATTTGGTTCATTATTGTTTTGATGTTTAATTCGGAATGGCGTTGTTTATTACTTATGAACCAGGGGGCATTTATGATTAATCTGATCTTTTTTCGCTTGGACTTGGATTTTCTTGGCATTTGTGAGGGCTGCGTTTGTTCACATGCGTGGAGCATTAGCAATTAGGCCTTAGGCCTTATTATAGATTTATAAATTGTTGTACAGTTTGTGTAGGACAGGGACTTGTTTTTGTTGATTAGTGGCCGGAGTGGGAACAATTTATTTCTTGCTTATTTAATTTTGATATCTATATGTGTTTTCCAGATTATTTTTGTGTTCAGGTGAAGTCCTAAGTATTTTATGGGTTATGATGGTGGGGTACAGGTGATGGGGGAGGTGTTTATTACTAACGGAGGGGGGAGAAAAACATTTTGAATGAGACGATTTGTGCTGTTATTTTGTCAGGATTAAGTTGAATTTTCAAGATGTTTGCCCAGGATTCAATTTTGTTAAAGTAGCTTTCAATTTGTAATCAGAGTATATTTAGTGAGTATAATTGCAAACCTTAACAGAGAGTGAATCAATCTTCAGGTTTGCGAATAAATATTTGAGATGTTTTAAATTAAGTTCGTTTAAGTGTTCTGTTCTTTCATTATTCGTATGTACACTGCAGAGTTTTCCAATAACGTAATAGGATTGGAAAGAGGGTTTAGCAGAAAAGCACCTACTACAACAAAACACTACATTTTTTCTACAATATTAACATATTTATTTACATTTTCTTGAATTACATATAAAAATACAAAAGCATTAATTTTATAAAAAGTTTTAATTTATAAACGCTTGTTTTTACATAACTGGCACATTACTATTACTTGTCTTTTTGAATTTCGACTACTGTATCTGGCTTATTAAGATTTTTTCTGGAAGATCGAAATTATTTAAATCAGAATATACACTAAGTTTAACCTGTATAAAATGTTTCAAAAACAATATCAAACAATATCAATTTTAAAATCAATATCTACTTTGCTCTCCTGATTTTAATTGGACTATCTCAGTACATTACTATGAATTGAAGAAAATTTTGATGCAATTAATGTTATAATTGTAATCAAAATTTCCATGAAAAAATCCCTTTTTTTATATTTTAAAATAGATAAACTTTTTAATTTCGTTAGAAATTTCTTAACATAATTAATTTCCATTTCAAAAAATATCTTTAAACTTATCAGTTGAAAGAATGTCTTTTTGTAAAAATAAAGATTTTTATTCATAAAGACACGTACGAAACTTGAATCTAATTTATTCTATTCGAAATTAATTTAGTTTCAGAACTTTTTAGAGAGATTGGTTTGGAATACTTCCCTCATCACTCAAATTTCCACTCATAATTCCAAACTTTGGAACAATTGAAAGGGTTACAAAAGTCATATCCACATTTTAATGAATTTTTTAGGTATTCCACTAAGCTTCTTAAAAAAATATTTTTCCTGTTATTTTCTAGGTTCTGCATTTTTTTTCGTGTCCATCAAAGTTAATACCGCGTTGGTAAAGCATATCATGAAAATTATGTCGCAAATATCCGTTCAATTGGTGACATTTGCTGGTAGAAAGAATACAGAAAATTATATCTAGTACGATTATTCGAATTTACTATATTTAGAATATGTTCCCGTCTGTCATGGCGGCCCATTTCCGGGAAGATGCTATGTTACCGCAAGGGAAGTACGTCTTCACGGATATTTTATCATAGGGGGGATCACTGGTGCTCGCCACAGAAATATAACCATAGTTGGAGAAAAATAACTGAAAAGACGGAAACACAACCATGACTTCACTCAGTCATTTCAACAAATGCAATACACGCAATGCCTATTGACTCGGAACAGTAAGGATAGTACTGATTCGAAATCAGAAATCTCTTCGTGGATTTTTTTAGTATTGCACTTAATCCTCCTACATAAGCTACTTGTCTTTTTTTATTTTATTGTGGTCGACTGCATGTACGTGCGTACTTGTACCTCTCTTTACAACAGCATGTACCGTACTCGACAGTATCTATTACTAAGGGTTCAATAAACGTTAATTACACTCCATCAAATAAATATACTGTTCTGTAAGTTATCACATACAAAATGTAATTATTTAAGTTATTTCCATGAAGAATCTGGGAAAGATGGCTTTTCCAGTTCTAACAAAGGAACTATAATAATAAGGAACAATATTGACCCATCGCATGCATTACATTACTTATGCCCATCAATGGCTAACGGATGCGGAAACGGATTCGAAAAGACGTGAGAGAGCTAAGATGTTTTCATCTCCGTGTAGTAGCTTTTTCAATAATGTACGTATTTATACAGAGAAGAACGTTACGTGAACGTAATTCACAGAGATCAGAAAATTCCTGTCAAAATCTTGCAACAAACTTGATGAGGATATGAAAGTTTTGATTTTTTTAGAAAATTAAGAATTAGTAGCTGACCTCTCCCACTTCATTTCTAGAACCGCTACATATTGCACAGATTGTTCAAAACGACTGTTGACGAATCCATTGAAGTCGTTTGCGAGAACTTCTCGAGAGATCCACGATACATAGTTTAGAGGGTATTCTAATGAGTAGGCGGCTTTCGACTGGTCAATACGGACGTAACAGTTTGTTTGAACACAAATTGGGCGAGAAAGACCGTTAAATGTTGGAGAACTATGACTTGAAAAAGAATAAAGATTTTGTAAACTTGATTTTGTAAACTTGATTTTTTAAACTTGATTTTGTAAACTTCATTTTGTAAACTTGATTTTGTAAACTTGATTTTGTAAACTTGATTTTGTAAACTTGATTTTGTAAACTTGATTTTTAAAGAAATGTTTGACAATGTATGCTGCTGATTTTCACAATTAGAGCGCAGTCGAATACCTCTACTACCACTTAAGAATTCCTCTAATCAGAGCCCACGGAGCATCGTGAGTGCTTCTGACTGCAACTGTGAGATGCTGCAAAACGTTTTCTGACCCTGAGTTCTTCTCAACATCTTCTTGGCAATCTCCCAATACGCGAATGGCTCTCCGCGTGCGTGCCGAGCGTGCTAGGCGCCCTTCCTCGCGAAGCCCAGGCCGACTCCTCGGCCTCCTTCACTTTGCTGGCCACCGCGCGCCGTACGGGCCACCTCGTGTACTTTGTGACTGCAATGCTCTCCCCGCCAGCCGCGCCCGCCTTCACCACGCCGTCAGCCTGCCGGCGCACAACCAGCGGCCGCCCGATTCGCCTGCGCGCCAAACACGCCCTCAGCTCAGTTTATGGGACAACGGGAATGACAGAAATAGTCTCTAACAGATTTAATATTACAACTTACAAAATAATTTTTCATAACTTATTAATAGGTAATATATATATATATAATAATATATATATATATAATATATATATATATATATATGTGTGTGTGTGTGTGTGTTTATATATGTATAGCTATATGTATGTATATGTATATATACTATATATGTAATATGTAATGTATATTTTCGTATATGTGTGTATATGTATACCATGTAGTAACTGTATTACTTGTTATCTATGTGCTAGGACGAAGCTGTAAGCCATTATGATACATACCCTTACCGAGTTCTAACATTTCTTGAATTATCTTTCACGCCCAAATTTACGAAATATGCATCTAATGTTACAATACAAATCGGATGTTTTTTTTTCACTGTAAAATTCTAATGTACCATATTTTTTCGTTCAAATTTAACTATTACCTTTGCGAAAGGTGACAGACACAAACGTTTAGATTAATAGTGGGCACGGATTATTAGAACAACTTGTGTTCTAGTAAGTCTTATTTTGAAATGATAGCCAGTTCTCGTTTTATTTTAGATAATTCAGGGGATAAATTATCAATTTGGTGTATGAACAGTAAATTAACAGTGATAAACAGTATTGTTCTTGACTGTAATGGTTTTTATTCTCTAGTGAATAATAGTCCATACGGAATGATAAAGACTAAAAATAAAGATTTGTTAATAATATCAGCGTAAAATATAACTTTAGCAAACAATATACAAAGAATAATTCACTGCCGCGAATTTATTGGAATTTAATGACTTTGCCGGTCACTTAAAAAGAAAGCGCATAGCGAGACTCATAGCGATATTCTAATGTTAATACCCAATTTTTGTAATAATTTGGTTTACGTTGGTTACACTAAGTCTTTTTCATATTTATTAAACTAGGCGAGTTAACTAGACAAGATTCTCTTCAAACCAAAAATATACTACATGCACTAAATATGCAACTAAAAAACTCACAACTCGTTAGCAAAGCAAACGAAAAACTCACGTCGAAGCGTCGACGCGCCGCCGCCTGCGCCGCGCCGATGTAGTCCTGCTTGAGAGTTCTCCATCGGGACGGCACTTTCGCGAACACTCCACGACGCGCGCGCAGCCGCGACGGGGAGTCGTCCGTTCGTCTGGAGCACAAGCGATTCGCAGAATCAGACACTTAACACACAGTTAGTTGCAGGGTGGATTTAGATCCTATGTTTCACTCTGAACCATCTGTGATTCCGAGATGCGAGAATTCTGTCTCAACCAATTGGAGACATTTTACCTTTGCAGTCTATACTCATGCTTCGTTTTATCGCCGCAATTTATTATACAGAGTACTTTTTAATATAATATAGTTTGTGATGCTATGGTTAATAATATTAATTTTCTGATAGTTATATTTACTTCTGTATATTAATTCGTGTATAATACTGCATGTGATACATTCGTCATTTGAAATTTACGTTTTCATTCCAAAATTTCATCAGTTTTGTTCCTTCAATTTGCTACAATTAACAAATAAGAAGTAGAAATATGTTAGAATAAACAATTTCATTGTTCTTTTATTTTCCATTTATTATAAAACATTCAATTAATTCGATTTGTAATAGCATTTCCTTTTGGAGGGGAGATTAAAACCAAGTTTCTAGGTCTAAATAACGGATGCAGTATCTCACTGTCGGATCTATTGTAATGTAACATCTCACTCAAGTTCTTTATCTGTAATACAGAGATGCTGACCATTCGATCATTCCCTGTGACATGTGACGACGCAACCATTACCTTGAGTGTTGAACAAGCTTTGTGCATGGACTTTTTACTATGTTATCTTGCAATAAAATGATGATGAAATTTTTAACGCGTTTTTCCTTCGAAAACGGTTGCTTTTGTATTACAGAAGTGGATAATAACATGAAAAAAGCATGGGTTTACATTTCAATTACTTTTAAGATAGAGGGTAATAGCATTCTGCACAGTGTTAACCGACGGGTTCATAAATACACGTGTCACGATGAGTATTTTTTTTTCCATTTACCAAAAGTATCCTTATTTCGAGGACTACAAAGGGGAATCAGAAATAGAAGTAGTCTAGGAAAACTAACGCCCTTAGCTGGTATTGAATGGCGTTAAGTTCTGGCTAATTTGTCGCCCAAAAAAGAAAAAAAAATGTATTGAAAAATCGCAATTACCTTTAAATTATTTTGCTGCATTTAAAACTGTGGCATGTTTAATTGACATATAAATTCCTAAACCCTCCTTTGCGGTCGATAAATAATCTATGATTGAAGTGAACGAAAATCAAAATACTAACCACTCTCTGAATTAACAAGAATTAAGTGCAAGTTTAATTTGTATATAATTAATGTAAATACTTGTAAACTTATTAAATTTTTGTCATGAAATGAATTATACGATATAAGATTTTTCCTGTTCAATCGTAACTACGTCCGTGAAAAACGTTCTCAGCACAAACATGAATTACTAAATCAATATGACAATATGTTAGGGATCATCGTCTTTAAAAGCAAGAAGATTATTTTATTTAACAATGTATCTACTCCATTCCGCTGTAAACCATTTATTTACGTTTTAAAAAAAATATAAATAACTGCCATTCAACTGTCTTTCACCAAATGTAGACCCCCTATTGGAGAGTAGCTGCCATGACATTGCGCTAAAACCCGCCACACTGTTAAAAACTTCCCTTGGGTATCCCCACCGCTAAGGACCAGTCGCCACGATTCCACGCTGCGTTTGCAACTCAACTTGGTCGAATCTCCCTCCGACGTGCGGAAACGGGGGGGTCCACCTGTAAACGATTACGTTCTTCTGTCAGTCTAATTACGAAACACAGAGCTACGGTTGTCTGGAAAGTCAATTACATATTATCATGCATAAAAAGTATGTTTTGTTTGCAAAAGAATAAAAAGGTTTCGTTTGCAAGAAAGAAATATAAACTGCTGGGAGAAAAACCGTTCTGATAGGTTGCGTATGCTTAATGCTATATACAATATACTAGGGTTCAGCGAGATAACGCCAATTGTAGTTTTGGATTATGGATAAAACAATTGCTCTCAGGAAACCCTCTCCATTCAGTATTAATAGTTTCTATTTATAGATGGATTTTAATTACCCCACCTCTGGCCCTTGCTGATGAACTTTTTATCCACATTCATTTGGTATTCGAAAAATTGCAATTGTAACATATTGATATTCTCATTATCCCTTCATTGTTATAGCATAGCATTGCAGTAACTTTATAGACAAAACTATTTAAATTATTAATAATATAGTAATAATAATAATAATAAACGTATAAAAACGAAGTTTTAAATCTCAGATCGAAGAAAATGTCTGTATGTGTGGTTGGCGGTTTGACCTTTGGAGTGGCTGGCTTGTTTGACCTCATGAAAGCCTTGGTATTCAAAAAAGAAACTTCAAGTGCTAAAACAAGATAATACGTCAAGGGCAAGGCTTCGCCTTAGATGATAATGAGGTATTGTTCACAGTTTCGAGGAAGGGGGGAGCAAGGTATGCACGGTCTTACGGCTATGACATTGCAGTTGGTTCCATTACCACAACCAACTATTGCATTGACCTCAGTTACAATTAATAATTTATTATAAATGTTATTAATTGTTTTCGACAAAATTGAAACAAGAAGGAAACCTCAAAACGACAAATCATGCCCAATAAAAGATACAAACACAAGAAAAAAAGAAATATGATAAAATCATGAAATTTTAACAGAGACGAAAAAAATATTTGCTCTTGTAGAAGAGGATATTTCATATTTTAGGGCTTCTCTTTAAATGAATGACACTGACGTACGAAAAGAATAATTAAAATAAACATTGGAAAAGAATTGATCAACACCGTATAAAAGACGTAAAAATAAACGGGAAGAAATGCATCAGATAGTGAAAGATTCTTTAAGACAATCTTGAAATGGGTACTCGTTTCCGAGTGAGAAGAAAAAATACCACATTTCAAGAGGTTTTGAGGAGAGAAAATGTCAGCAGCTGGTATTATTACAATAATATCAATATAGAAAAGGAAAAAGTCAAAGGACGACAAAAGCAAAATTGTTACATCGTCGTCTTTTTGTGATTGTCCCTTCACTCCTGATCATCGTATCATCTCGTAATTCACGCTTCAGGTGTAAAAACTTGTGATACTTGAGGACAAGACTGAAAAGCTGATTGTTGACAAATTTACACAAGTAATCGCGTAGCGA
>BOPP01000174.1:2309687-2331933 GCA_017312745.1 Gryllus bimaculatus
CTCTTTCGTTCTCTCTCTCTTTCGTTCTCTCTCTCTTTCGTTCTCTCTCTCTTTCGTTCTCTCTCTCTCTCTCTTTCGTTCTCTCTCTCTTTCTCGCTCTCACTCTTTCTCTCTCCCTTTCTCTTTCTCTCTCTCGTTCTCTTTCTCACTGTGTTTCTCTTTCTCTCTCACTCTTTCTCTCTCCCTCTCTTTCTCTCCCTCTCCTTCTCTCTCTCTCTCTCTCTCTCTCTCTCTCTCTCTCTCTCTCTCTCTCTTCCTTATTCTAACGGCTAAGTGACTTCAATCGTGCCCTTAACCTTGGAAATTCGAGGACAGGTTTAAATATTCTAGAACACAAAATTGGGCATGAGCTGCGTACCGCTATCGCATTTCCGCATTGCCTGATTGAAACCTTGGCAACGTATGTGCGATGTTACGTGTGTGCGTGTATGACGTAAAACAAGGAAAATGTTTTTTCAGGAACACTAATCAATTGTGATGCAAATTTAGGGAGTACAATGCTGATCTCATCAGCAGTTGTTTTCCTTTCTGAGACATTATAAATCCTTATAGCATTGCTTTGAGAGAAGCAGTCCATCAGACAAATGTTTTGACATGTAAATGAAATATATAAGAGCAAATGTGAATGCATATTTTTGCTTTGCTAAACGCGAATTCCATTTAACATTTAAAATGTCTGCTATAAAAAATAAGTAATAACTAACAACTGACTAACTAACAATTGATTAACTAAGATGTACATTTCATCCTAAACGATGGTTATGATTCATTCAATATTAAGAAATGATATACGATAATTTCCCCTTCTTATATGCATCTTAAATCTGGAAATATTAAGAGAAAGTTGATAATGTGAAAGCTCTTGTGAAAATTGATTGTCAGATTTGCTTCTGAGACATTTCTGATTCCCCTTCGCTGTCTGGTCCGATAGTAGCTCATTGACGCAAGAAGCGGAAGGCGGGAGAAAGTATTGGAAACGTAGGAAGTAGGGCGCAGAAGGTTGTATGTACATTGCGCCGGTAAAAATGTTATTGCCGAGTTCTTGACGTCACTTCCGTTCTGGAATTACCTCGCTCACGTTCAGCAGATCTCGATGATTCAAAAGGTGGTACAGTGACTAGCGGAATATCTGATTCTTTTCAATCAACTGAATAATCGATTCCTTGTAGTGCGATGGAGATGGTTATATTTTAAGTCGTGGGGACAGGTAAAGATTTTTGTGATAGGCTAATTGGTGACTGGAATTTTGTCAATTATGTGGAATGACATAAAATTCTACAAAAAGTTGATTATTCTTCAGTTAATTTAGTTGGTTGGGGTATTCGGGTTGGAACGTGGAAGAAAATTACTATAAAAATTAAAGATAGGATTTGTGGGTCACGTTAATTCCCATAATTTTAAGAACTGGTTGTTTCAAATATTATATAGTTTCTCACGCTAAATCGTGGTTTAACCTTTTTTAACATTAGGTATAAAGATCGGTTTGACATGTATTTGACATTAGTTTAACAACAAGTTGGTACTCATTGATCTGCCAGCAAAATAGTCAATAATTCAGTGACGGTCATGTCTTCAAATCTACAGTTTTTTGTTATTTAACTACATTTATTATAAATAATCTTATTAAATAACTAATGAAATTAAAGTTTATTAAATAATTGAAGCGGACTTCGCATACTCGCAGATCACTTAATGAGTAATATTTTCATTATTAATATACGTTTTTAATTTTAAGATTATAATTAGAAAATAATACTAAATTGTAAATCTGTTTAGAGGAGATTGGAGAAAATAAGTTATCCCACTCCTGAAGAACTTTATATATCCGCCTCTGTCTGAATTATACTTACTTGACACAATGCTTTGCCGTCAGAACGAAAGAAGGATGAATTATTGTCGCTCCACAAATGCCATTAGGATGCTCGATCTTGGCCTGTGAAATAATAGAAAAGTCGTAAATTAAGCATGCTTGCGGTGATGATAATAGGTTTCGGGCATTTTTCAATTAACTTGAATTACAATTTATTTCTGGTTGAAACTTCAATACGCGATTTGTTTGCCAAGAGAAGAAAGAGCTGAGCTCTTCTGTCTCCACAGAAGAAACAAATCTCACCTTTACTTCTAAGAAAGGCTGATAAATTGACTAAATTTGCAATTGAATATATTATTGCTGAAGTAAAGAATACTTGTGAATTATTTTGTTATTTTCATCAGTAATTAAAATATGTCATTTAAATTTCAACAGAATATTAATAATACATTCTCTACGATTAAATAAATTACGTTTTTGTTGTATTGAATAACAAAACTGAATATACAAATTGGTAATTCAGAAACTCTAAAGATAAAATGATGTTTGTATCATTCAAAACTTCCTGGTTTCTGTCTGATAATTTCTATCTTTCAGCCATTTTCTGACGTCCTTCACAAATATCTTGTGTTTTGGATCGAACTCTTTGCCCTCTAACAGCCTAAATAATTAATAGTATGTATTAAAAAATAACTAATTTGAATATCAATAGAAACTGTTACGGTTGTTCATATTTAACACTTATTTATTTTGTTTCAGTACTCAATAGAGCAAGAAGTTTGGGTAGTAGTAAAACAGAAGAACAATATTGTACTAAATTTTAAAATGTGTGAGGAAATAGATTTAACAAAATTTATCACATTTATCTTAAAACCGCTGAACCACAATATTGTACGGTGCAGGAAACGATCCTTTAAGTGACAAGATGAATTCCATCGAAAGTTATCAAATAAGCACTAGACCCTCTTATTTAATATGTAATAAACCTTTATTGAAGATTTATAACATATTAAATCGTGCAGTCATAAGTGCAAAATCTTACTAATCCAATTCATATTTGTAATAAGACTGTCTTCTCCATTTGTACTCAAAACATCTGGCCTACAACAAATGCAATTTACATTCGTTTTCCTCATTACAATTACTTTACTATTCGAGTGCAAATATTCGCTAATTCAATGAAGTGTCTACTATTTATAATTTTTTTCTATCTGTATTAGTCATTGATTTATTTTATTCGTGTTTCGGAATACATTATAAATAAAATATCAAGTCTGTAAAGAAAAAACTTACCTGATAAGGAACCACAGTTACTTCCACTTTTTGTCCGCCAGCCACACGCTTCACCCTTACACCTGGAAAGAAAAATGTAAATGTATGTAAAGCTAGTGTTTCCTAAAAAGCAAATCATTTTAAAGTGCGTTTAAAGAGGACATTTCTATAAGACGGTGAGCTAAAGTTTTACTAGTGAACTATTACACATTATTTTATGAGCTTTTCTATATTGTATATCAAGGGCTTAGGGCAGAAACAAGATAGGCTAAACTAGTGACAGCAAGCTTTCCTCTAATGGTAAATTTTAATATCTCGATTTTGGTGAAAATATGGCTTATCTTGTTACTGTGTATGTATTATTCATTTCTCTCAAGAGTTTAGGGCAATAACTAAATGAGACAAATTACGTCCAAAATTGATATATAGATATTTACGAATAGCGAAATGCTTGTTGTAGATTATCTAATTACTGCTCTAATCCTTTCATATGGTTTGATACTTTCACAGGATTTCGCAAGTTGTGGGAACAATATTTTGTTCGTTTCAGAGTTTCGGACTTTTTTCTACTCATTAATATATTACCCAAATTAGAGGTGAATTGCCCATTTTTCTAGTCGTTTCGTCGACATGTAAATGCGCTTACTTTAAAATTTGAAATATTGTTTTTTGTTATTTTGTAAACAATAAGTTATAGCAGTAAGTCTAGAATATTCTCGTGTCAACAACGAGTGATTGGAACCTACTTGATCATAAACGGTCAAGTATTTGAGCGCTAGGTGCGTACAAACAAACATAAAAGATAAAACATCAAAACATATTAATTACCTTTCGTTTGCCTCTGTACATTCGGGTAAAAAAACAACAAAAAACATTTCAATACCACTATGGTCAGAACAGGGATGGTTATTGACGAAATCTTTCTTAACAGTTCGTCTTTTCAACCTACTGTTCCAATATGAGTAATTTGATGTTGATTGCATGCATGTGGTGATTGCATTGCATATACATTAAATATCTAAATGTTTTATGTATAATCGAAAAAATCATCAGAAAAACATTCAGTGAAGTAATAAATTTAAAAAAAACAAGGTATTTCAAGTTAGACCACATTATAATCAATAATTTTAAATCATATATTACCTTGACATTGACTGTAATTTATATTGCCTGGAATGCATGTTAAAATTACAAAAGATAACTATTGAAATTGGTCAGTTCCTTTTCATCTATCAAGTTATTATGATGAGAGCGTAGGCTTCCGCGGCCGGAGTCAGTATTTAATTGGCATTACGCCCTGAGGAAGGCAGAATGGAGGCCGAAACGTCGGCACCTTTGCCATGGACGCGGCGTCACCCAGACAGCCAATTAAATAAGTTATTTGCCCCCTTCAAAAGTAGCTCAGAAGATCATTGCATCAACTTAACATTGAATGAGTACCAGAAATTAGCAACTATTAATTTCAATTGATCCTCTGGTCAGAAAGATCCTAAACTACAGGCTGTCGCTAGGGAAAATAGTTTTTATAGGCTGTTTAGATACCGAACGGTCATACTCGAACACTCGTAGTTGCACTTCATGCCTCCATCATATTCATTGTGCTTTCTGTTATCCATTTTTGAACGCACAATGATCAGCTGCAATTTTGTACAAGAGGATATTTTAATTAATTCAAATCTACTTCTTATCGGGCACACTTCTTTTGTTCGTTTCTTGCCATGCGGGTTTTATAATTTGTGTTAACTTATCGTCTTGTTTAACCACATTCCGGACCGGAAAGTCGATAATGCCATGAAAATATCTGTGGGGGACTAACTGTTGTTTTCCAAAAGAAGCATTGGAAAGAATATGACTTGTGAGAAGAATTGGAAGAAAGAATAATTCTGATTTATTCTTTTGTGGATATTGGACCAGAGACCGCAATGCAACTTCTAGCTGTTTTCCAGAGAAGCGATACGTGTATATTATTAATATATTAACCTGTTCATTTGATAATTTAAATCAGTTTATGAGGAGTATAACTTGAAAATAAAATAGTACGATGGGTATAATTTAATAATATTTATAATATAATTTAAATTAATTTTTCATATATGTAGTGGTTGCTAATGAATAATCAAGGTATGAATAAGATTAACGAAAAATCTTCAGATTTACAAATTTTTATTTCGTCAAAATATTTTTAGCTTTTTATGATAGATGGCATATCCAGTAGAAAACAGGAGTGAGACGTTAGAATACGAATATAAATAAAATCTTGAAGGCACCAATAATCATTTTAAAGAGTCGTGGACGTATTCTTTGAAGTAATGATCTTTGTTGTTTGATGGTGTTTGTTCGGTATATTAACTTGAGAAATCGAGTTCATATAAATGCAAATGTTTCCTACTTTACATTAAAATTTTCTTTTCCTACAACGTACTTTACAACACATTATGAGGAATGTTGTATGATATTTACAAGAACAAATCAAATGCCTAGAGGACTCTACGAGATAGATGATTCAAAATTATTGAAACTATATATGTCATTGAAGTAAAGAGATATATTTTAATTGCCATTTAAATGCGGAAATAATAGTTATTAAAGAATATTGTTTGTTTAACTTGATGGAAGATTGTACGATTGAATAGCACATTCCCTTGAATGCGACTTAAATCGAAGTCCATGATGTCTCTTAACTGCATCTCCTTTGAAAACTATTTTCCATATATTGTATTACGCAATAATAAAACGGAATACCACTGAAATTACGAATGAAAAATATGGTGCAGAACAAGGGTTCTTAAATTGTCGCGACGCCGTAGGAGACGGGAGAAACTTTGTAGCCTTATTCAAGGGAATGTATGAGCCTATGCGAAACTTCTGGTGTGTGTGGGTGGGAAGAGTCATAAAAATTAGGGAGCTAATTATAAATGAATTATCTTAAAAGTAGACGCGCTAAGCTTAAACTACAGTACAAAATCAGTTATCTTTTGTATGTAGAATTAGCCTAGGGTATGTTGTAAAATTGTAACGTGGCTATCCACTTTAAAATATACCTCTACTTATGATTTACCTTTCCTGCCTACGTTATGTATTAATTTTATTTTGAATGTATCGTATACTACAAGTTCTTTTTAACGTACATTTTCACTGTTAAATTCATTAGACTCATAGTTTTTGGTCATAAAAGGGATCCACATAAAAAAATTGAAAATTGCTTGAACATCAAATGCTACGAATTAAATCATATGTAATTCGAACGTCAAAACGATAATTTCCCTCCCAAGTCATTTGGTCTGCCCGTAATTCCTGCCCTTCAGACAAAAAAAATACTCAATAGGGTAGACAACATTCATGTCACTGCCCTTTAAAATATTTCTGTGGCCGATCGAAATTCCCAACCAACGGCTTGGTGTTGTTGCCTTGTGACTAACCTACTATTGTAACTTGCTAGTCGGTGAAATCGAATGTGTTCTTTAGGAATCCTGATAGACATAGCCAGACTTAAAGAACCAGGGCTACCAACAAATTAAGGATCACCTTTTTCCTTATAGTAAAACAAGAGAGAAAGAAGTAAAAAATATTAATTCTTACAATAATTATATAAATAGTTTGTAATCATTGGTGTTATGAAATTATATTTTATAATTTCCACTTTTTTAAAATTACTATTTCAGTAATCAAAATATTTTCAGTCACAATTAAATAAATACAAAAAACAATACAACGAATCTGAACAACTAGTAAAAAAGTTAAAAATTCATTTTTCGTATTTAAAAACTAAAAAATTGTTTATATTTTACTGCATTTCTTGTTGTATTTTATTACTATTATATGCGAGCCCTCTCAGGTTAGTCCCCTTCGCAGTTACCTGGTTAGCCTAGGTGAAGTACACCATAGGGGATAGCTTAATAACATTGAGTAGCGTTGTAAATATTATCATGTTATGCCTATAACAAAAAAATTATGAACATAATTTTTATTTAAAGGATCACACAATAGGTTTTCTTCTCCTGATCTCTAAATTTTATAATAGCAATTAATTATAACAGAGCCATGAATTACATAAGACAGGTCCAAGCATAACACTTTGTAATATGTAATTGATTGAAAGACCAGAATAGAGAAGCATCCTACTAATAAAAAATAAGATCCATTAGCTCACTCATCAGAAATAATAACTATGATGTAGTTTCTATGCATAAACCGATTTTTGGTATTTATGTAAAAATCTAAACGTAAGTACATTTAACGAAGTATCGAGAAAGTAATGGAAAACCGAGTCTCGCTCAACTAACAAGAATTTGTTCCTTTTCATATTAATTGAAGAGAAAAGAAATATACCTATTTTTATGAATACGTTTCACTAAACTTTATGAATTCATATTCCCATTTAGAAAGAACTACCTTAATTTTTAAAGAGATCATTCCCATGATATACAAGAGCTGCTATTAATAATGAATGTGCATTTAAATGACTATGAGAAATGAGTCAAAGTTAACTTGTAATACACAGTAGGGCAAAAACTTTCTAAATAGTTTCTAAAATTAGTGTTCACAAACCCGTTGATATTGAATGTTCAACAGTTAAAAATAATTAATGTAATCTTATTCACAGTTTCCTGATTATGGATCAGACTGTAACACTAGGTATTATGAACAATTTCACAAGTTACCGCTCTTAATGAGATTAAGTATTAAATTTTGATTTTTAAGGGAAATTATCAAACAAATACACACATTACACTATCACAAAAGAAATGGCAATATTTAAACTGATTCTCTTATTAAATGAAGTTGCTAGTTCTGTTGTATGTACAAAAGCTCCCTGTTTAAACCACCCGTTATTCTTTAGCATAAAAAAGTGTAACCGTTCTGATGTATCCTTTACTTGATTTGGATTTTCGTTCTAATCTATTCAGTGAAAAAAATTGCGAGATAGGTTCTATTATTCAATACCTTTAAAAAAACGATTGCACAATATCTTCAAAGGCAGAGTAATATTATGTATAAACAAATCTCAATTTCTGCTTGATTGGCATACTTTTGTATACTAATAAAATAATTTTGAGAAGTAGTTTATAGTAAGAATTTGTAATTATTTCATATATAAGACATTCAACATGATAACACTTCATCGAAAACTTAATCAATTAACTTATTTAAAAATTGTTAAACAGATTTCCATACAAAGGCTGATTTTTTTCCGAAAATTGTTTTTAGTGATAACATCTCATATTCGTAAAGTTAAATGTTCGTCTTATACGGACACTTATATTTCTTAATAAATTTCCAAAGTACTGGGGGAGTCTGTGCAAAAACGTTTTTGTTTTTCGCGTAACAAAATAGAAAATTGGGTAATATTGTGAAACTATACGAATATATACGCAAGTCATAAGCTAATTATTAAAACTAAATAATGTAAAATTTAAAAAATGTTCGTCCTACCTTCCGATCCGAAGTCCGCATCCTGCGCAGGAAACGCAAAGCTTCCGGCAACCACCGCCAGGAGCAGTGCGATCGTCGCCGGTGGCGCCAGCTGCCGCACGTGCAGAGAAGTCATGGTGGAGTGCGGGGGAGTTGAGTAAGTGACTGAGGCGGCGGCGGCGGCGGCTGCAGCTCTTATAGCCTCCTCTATGGTCTTCTCCCCTCTCCTCTCCCGCTTTCTTCGTGTGTCACGGCCTGGACTCCGCGAGCCCCGCGTCGGCGCATTGGTCGGGCGACGTCTGCCGCCTTCCGATGAATTGACCGAGCCTTCGGAGAAACCGTTAGCACCGAGCCCTCGTTACGGGATGAGCTGGCTCAGGGCATTAAGTGATGTCGCTGTAGGGCCTCTCGTCGGGAGCGTCGAGTCCAGAGATGGCAGGACTTGCGACTCTTCCTAATAGGTCGTATTCTGACCCTGTCTAGAGGGGAATTCTAGCGGCCGACTGCTTTGCGAGGTACTTTTCCGTGGTTTCTCCGATCAATACAAAGCGAACACCCGAGACCGCCCGAGATCTTTCCTTCCTCTTCCTCGTTTACCTACACTTATTTTCATACGTTT
The DNA here is from genome assembly GCA_017312745.1 of Gryllus bimaculatus. Taxonomy (NCBI): domain Eukaryota; kingdom Metazoa; phylum Arthropoda; class Insecta; order Orthoptera; family Gryllidae; genus Gryllus; species Gryllus bimaculatus. Next base: position 2,318,801 of record BOPP01000174.1, read on the forward strand.
TAACCCTTATTTACACACACTTTGCTGCACTACACTAACGTACATGACGGACCAATCGGGAGCAGAGAGCCTTTTCCGGTCGGTGGGGCGGTGGTGGTAGATACCTGGACGGAGAAAAAACAGCAAGCCGCCATGTACGTCGGCACCGGATCTCGTCATGAAACGAGAAAGGACATCGCTATATCCCATGATAAAACATGCCATACACTTACGAAACTAATGGCCATAGCCGTTGACATGCCCCGAAACAGGAAATAATCGATTATTCATCAAGTCAATGCCATATTCATTAGGTATTACACAAATTACAACAATATGAAACAAACCTACAACAAAAAGCAATCTAATGAATAAATGAATTTGAATACTTGGTTGCTTATGATCTAGTATTCACCAGCGTAGTATGTGTATTCATCTTCGTAAATTGTAAGTATAAGAGATATTAAGAAATATCAAGTTTGAAAATCACTACTTAAGCTGTCAACTCCCTATAAAACAGCGACATCAGTAACTAGAAAAATGTAAACTCTTGAATATTAAATAAATATTGAATTAAAAATATATTTTAAACTAGTACGCAAGTCAAAACTTGTATTATTTAAAGTTAGCGCCATATTAAATATTATGTATGAAATTTGTGGTTTAAACTTAGAACAAAATGTAAATATTCCTTTTTTTTGTCCGAACTGTGTTTTCCAGCACAATATTGTAAATTGTATTATTATTCATCAGGTCTATAATGCACCGCAATAATGTGCGCAATCCTTATAATCCCTCGCGAAATGTTCCCCATTCATGTTTTTAAATTCCTATTTCATGGATTTTCCTATTTCAACGTGATTTAAAAAAATTAATTCCGTTTTTAATCTCGAGAAATTCGTGTAAGAGTCACTGGCTTAACATAAAAAACGTCCCATTCCATATCGTGCATATGTATCCTATATGCATTTTACCAAATAGTATCGTGAAGGGTAAGAATAGTCACACGTGTAGTACTAGAAAGTTTATTGTATGAAGTCGTGGCGTGTCGACTGTAAATTGAATTGAATTAATGCCTTATTTTACGTGGCGAGACTCGGGCCATCCAGGCCCGCTCTTCCGTCTGATCATCCAAATTTCGCTACGCTCCTTTCACCAACTAGCGGAGAAAGAGGGTATTTCTTGGGCGAGAAACAGGCGATTTGAATTTAGCCCAGAGACGTCATTTAGGCTTGAGGATCTTTTCCATGCAAGTAAATCTATTAACATGGGACAGACAGCTTTACTTCCCTTCCGAAGGAAGGCGTACGAAGGATTTTTTCGCCCTTAAAGTCCACGGCGTCGATCGGGTGTCAGCCCGCCAGCTTGGTTATAACAGTCCGATACGCTAACCATTACACCATCGCCGCCGCTACCTTTCTCAAGTCGAGAAAAAAACGTGTGCCTCATCAGACTTTGCAAGAATTAACTAGGAAATACCTTTGCTTTGTCTGGTGCCAAGTAGTCGTGCCTGAAAGCCAAAGCTGTTTGACGGCACCGAAACCAAATAATCGGTGTTCCTAACCCGCATTGCCGTGTAAACGACAGGTTCGTACTCTCTCTTCCGAGGAGTGTTTATTTCCCCCATCCATCAATTCGGCTTCGTTGCGGTCGGCTTTTTTCGCCGCCTCTTGCGTTGTTTGGAATGCTCCTCAGAAGATCCGCCGGCCGGTGCGGTGGCGCGAGAGGAGAAAGAGCCTGAGCCGCGGTGTCTCGCCGGGGAATCCCCTTCCGATTTTTCCGCGTGCCCCAGGCGGCCGGTCGTCCGCACCGCAAGCGGCGCTCTTCAAATAGAACTCTTTCGCGGAGTTTGCGGTATACAGGATAGCTCAAAAGAGAGCGGCCTTCGTCGTCGCCTTGAGTTTCCTGTTGAGACTGAAAATTGAGTTACAGGAATTGCCGCAATAAGGGTTTGGCACTTAATGATTAAAAATGCTTTAGACTGCTCTCCAACCGGCCCAGAAAATGTTCGTACTGCAAGTACTTAAGAGGTCTCCTCTAGGCTACTGTACGTTGTCAAGAAACAACAACTCTTGTGGTTAAGGGATAAATGAGGCAGATGTTTGGAACTATCTTATGAAATAAAGTTGGCTACCTCTTCCCCAGAGCCGCAATTTTCAGAGACATGAAACAAAGGAAAATGTATTAGATTCACAATTAACGCCAGCGATTATAATGAATTGCGCCACGTAGCCTCGTTGTGGAGCATAGATACGGAGTTGGATGCTTACGGCTGCTCCCCTTAAAGGTGGATGCACATTTTCCTGGGTCTCTTATACACAAAAAAGAGAACGGTCGTTCACTCGATAAGCTTGTCCGATATTCTGCATCACGTGAAAGTCATTTCCTATGTCATAGGGCATGCGTGTGGCTTTAAGAGCGTAGTGTTAGTTTAAGAGCGTAGCGATGTGTTTTAAGACTTGTGCTAGTTAAAACATCTAAGCTAACTAATCGATACGTTGGAGAGGATACTTCTAGAGGAGCACCACATAGACGAAAGGAGACTGTCACTCAGGGCGATCGCGTGTTCACGGAGTGCACTATGCCCAATACCCCAAGACTTCTGGGAAGACTGGATTCGTAGAGAGCGGCCGTCAGCGTACATTCCACGTGACACCTTTGTCCCATTTCTCAGTCGTAAGGGCGAAGAATATCTATCTTATTTTCGTATTCCTTATAATCGGGTAATGTACACGAGAGGATTAATATAGTCATTACAAAACGTTCTTCTTTTCGGCAGTTCCGTCAGCAGGATATTCAGAACAATCCCTTTGAGCGTGCTGACGTTAACCCTACTTGAGTGGTAACAAACATCGCGATTTCAGTTCCACGGTGCGTTAGCTCACAAGGAGGAAATGGGAAGTATGAAAAGTAAGGAAAATGGCTCCAGCCGTGGGCATTTTCCGTACGAAGATGCTCTGAATATACCTTGTTGTGCAACCCTGCTTGTGGCTCATACAACGAGAGTGTGGCTCGAGCTTGTGGCTCGAACGAGATTTCTGGTCCCTACTGAGCCATCTTTTGCATTAAACTTTTTTAATTCACAAATACGTCTACGAATCTACGGATACTTACAGGAAAATAAATAAAACGCACTACAAGATGAATAAAATTATAATTTAAAAGATGCAATTGATTCTTTGTCCAACTACTTACAGGGTTGCAAAATAGTTTTGGAGAGACTGTTCCCCAAATATCGTACCTCAATTGCCATGTCAACGAAAAAGGGGAGTAAAAGGGAATTAATCAAATTTTTGAAAATATTTTTTAGTACATAAAACTACAGGGCCCATTTTAAAATTGTAAGGGGACCATGGACCCCCTTTACGCATGCCTTTTCTTATACGTCATTTGACCTAAGTTTACAGAAGAGTTTCATCAGTATCCGAGCCTTCCCCAGCCGCAACTCGCAGATTGTGCGGCCGTCTGGCTGTGCGTATTCACAGTTTCGTGGAACATAGGAACTCCAGTGTCTAAAGTCAAGCACATGCAATATCAAGCATCTGCTTAATAGGGAGTTTTTGCACGACGAATTGTTACAGCAATCGACGGCAATTATCGATCTTCAGCGCATGCGCAGTTCGAATTTCGCATCACTTTCGTGCATCTGCACATGTGCAGAAGATCGACATTGCAGTGAATCGAGATTGTTACGATACGTAGTTAACAGTACTCCCTAGTGTTCTCTATAGATCGACCCACGTTATAGATTTACCCATACGTCCATTAACACCAGTTTCACTATGTCAAATGTTCTTGGAATGCGTTATACTCCCACTCGTATGACGTCAAGCCTACGGAAGTTTCGTAACCGTAACGATAGTCACCGACCATTACTTTAAAGCGAAATTTAATAAATATATTTTTTTATTTGAATGTTCCGGCCACATTGGTAAGGGATTAAACAGATTATCATTGAAAACCCGAATATTTCGCGAGTTCAAAGCTGGCTGAAGGGGGTGGAATTTTTCGAAAGGCGATTAGCCTCAGCATCTCACATCACTCTAGTTGTTTTTTTTTAAAGAACCCTGGGTTAAAATGTCTGTAAAAGTTAAATCTCAATTATAAAAAGCACTTCTTTACTCAGGAAACAAGCAGCGTTATAGCCGATGATTGCCAAGAGAAGAAGTACGGGACACCGTGACATTTAAAAAAAGTCTAATGAGAAACATTCATCGTAAGGAAACAAAATTGTGAAAAATATATTGCTATTAGATAAAATTGAATAATAAAATAAATGATTTCATTATTTGATACACGACAAAAAGAGCAGTTGCAGTATACCAGATACATGATTCTGTAACAAGTTCCCTTGTTACAGTATCATGGATCTGGAATGCTGCGACTGTTCTTTCAATTTCCAAACTAAGAACTCAGCTTCATTTTACCAAAAGAATTTAGTGCCTTTATTTGGCTTAATTTGCGTCTTTAATAAGCGACGGGGATTAGACAAAAATTTATACTTAAAAATAATTTTACAGTGTGTAATTCTTTCTTAATTATTAAATTTATTTGCATTCGTGTTTTATTACGTATATGTTTCCAGAAAAGTATGCATATTTCATCAGTCTTTCCAGATTCTGTTCTGCTTTACAAGAAGTTTATAACCGCACGAAATCTTGATTGCCATAAAGCGGTCAACACCACATAACAGTCTGTTTTTGAGTTTGTTTTTTCTAAAAGGCAACGCTCTCACAAGGACGACGGGCACTGCAAGGTCAATGGAGTTGCGTTGAACATAGCTTGGAGCCACATCTCGGTTTTTGTTTCACTTTGTTTCTGTTTTTTTCCCAGATGACTTCTCAAGAAATGCGGAACTCTTCACTTCCTTTGTTCACTCCCTTTGCCATCTCGTCTCGTGACCCTACCATCTCTTTAAGACAAACAAAAACAGACCACGAGTGCTACCTATGTAGTAGAAATTTGTCCCAAAATGATATCAAATATCTGTTCTTACTCTGAACTAAATATCGGAATCCCCTTTCTCGGGAGTAGACAAGTGTAAATAACAATGTACAATTTAGGATAAATGCACCAGCACAGTTAAGAACATTTTCGTAGTTTTTTTGGGGGTTATGTAGGAAATGTGGTATGTAAAGCTCAGTTGGGCGGTTAACATACCACTTTATGAATATGTCCCTTGCCTAAAATAGTCAATTGTTTAATTTTTTTATTTTTTAGTTAATTATTTTCAAATACCGATTTTATTACAGTAGTGGCCACTTCAATGTTTTAAAATTTAAGTAGTGTTCAGATGCTGGGCTTATTGTGTCTCAGGTCTTCAAGATATCTTTGAGACCGACAGAAACAACGGGAGCTTACCACGTAGTAGAAATATGTACTAAAATGATATCGTAAGAGACATTGTATTCTGTTCTTACTCTAGACAAAATATCGGGGGTCCCGTTTTTCGAAACTACTCAAGCTTAAAATAACACTCTTCAATGTAATACATTAAATGTACTACCAGTGCTTAAAGTTACAAACATTTGTGCAGTTTGCTTAAAATTCTTGCTCTTCAGTATTAAATTTGTCATGTAAAACTGAATGTGCGATTCAGTTTCTAAATAGATCCCTTGCATAATAGCGGCTAATTCGTGCAAGTGGCCTGTTTTATTTTTTATTAATTTATTCCTAAACACCGGTTTTATTTTAGTAGTAACCACTTGAAAATGGCAATATTTAGTACTCAATAATTGCCAATCGATATTCTTCCTCGTGAACGGGCTTGAGACCAAAACAGTATCGGTTCATGCCACATTGTTACTATGCTAATAATAACGATAATGATAATATAAATAATAATAATAATATTAATTATGTTAATAATAAATAATAATAAATAATACTATTAAATAATAATAATTTCAGTTTTTTAAATAAAAAATAAAGAAATTATTTTCGTTCTAATGTTAGCCACTTGAAGGCACAAGCTCCAAGTTCTTCAAATCTTAAGCAAGTAGCAAGAGTTCAATTCTGTTTCCATCTTGTGTTATTGATGTGAACAGTAGTGGTGTTGCCCTACTAATTGTTTCATTAGTAAATGCAGAGCAGCAGCGAAGAGTTATTTCAAGAACTTCATGAATTTCAAGTTGTAGTTTTTGTAACACGCTGTAGTTGTTGCTGTCGGAACACTTCCGAATCATCTTCTTTTCTCTTCCATTTTCCATAATACTTACGCGCCCATTCCCAGCAAAAATATTCTCGACATGTACTCCAGTGGGAACTTCAGTAGGAAGAAATATTGACCCATTTGAATGTAAGTCCTCGGAATTGCTTTGTGTGTATAAGGACAACTCCATGTCTGACCTAAGTATTCCTCCACACGAATGAGGGTGAGAGAATGTAATTATAAGCAACCTCTCCTTACAAGGAATTTTTTTTTAAATGGAAGACTTTCTCAGAAACTTTTGTAACATGGGAAGAGCTTCATGTAAAGTAAAATTCCTTTAAATTGCCAGAGACACAAGTTGAGACAAGTGAAATGGAGTATATTTATTTTGGAAAAAATACTATGGACAGTTTTGACACGTGTTGTTTCACAGACAGTTGGATACACCGACAGACAGAGATAGGGAGCTGGTTCGACATAAGGACATTATTGTAGACACGCGAGGAAAAACAGACGCACATTATAGGTACAATAAGAGGTACGTATTCTTTTGATTTTTATTGCTCGTTTATAAAATATTTAAAATGGCCATTTTTCTGAAATGCCCTCTGTGATATTTATTTATTAGATGTTTGACAAATATCCAGTCAGTGTTTGACAAATATTCAGTCAGTGTTTGACAAATATTCAGTAAGCTACAAGTTAGAATGAGAAAATGTCATTTAGCTAAACCCGTTTCGTTATCTGTCCCTTTATTGGTGTATTTACCCTCTATGTGGCCTAGCACACTCGTATCCTTGAAAACATAACAAGCTAACGTCATCCTTCTTTCCACGACGTCATGCATCTTCCTAAATGATCTGTCAGATCTCATTTCATTTCCTTTCTTGGACACATTGTCGGAGCAGAAGGAATGTCACATATCTCAAAACTTCCCATTTTGTGAAAGAACGATTTTAATCAGAGCAGATCCATTTTCGGAGAGGAAAATTTCACGGCCAGAGAAATGTGTTTAATTCTACACACCGACTATGTTATGAAATATCTTTTTGAAGTTTTTGCATTTAAAAATTTTATTTTTCTAAACATATTTCTTCCCTTTGCTTATAAAAATGACGAGTTTCGGGATGTGCCAGTTTTCTTCTTCCTTGCCCGTAAAATGACATAATAATCAGTATATTAAAAGTCATTCTAAAACAGGAATATATTAATCTCGGCCAAGTTTTCCAAGACCCCTTCAAGAACGACTTCCTGACCATTAAAAATATATCGATATTGAAAAACCATCTCTCCTCCCAAGACACCACCTTCCCCCATGGGAACCATTCACACTGAACATGGATCTGGAATTAAACCAATATTCAATTCCAATACTGATGTGACATTCTCTGAATGTTTACATTAATGAGAAATACAAAACGTATCAAAACATGTTTACTGATGGATCAAAACGTGACGGAAAATCTGGATGTGCTGCAGATTCTACAATATCCTCAAACATTATATCAAGCCGTTCTCTAGATTTCCTCCCCGTTTTTTTCCTGTGAGGCCTGGGCTGTCTTCAAAGTCATATAATACAGCACCCAAAATATAGACAACACTCACATTGTCATTTGTCAATATTTAATGCTATTCAAAATCCCGTAATCCAATCATTTAAAACATCAAAAATCTTCTTTACAAAGAGAAAAAACAGGTTTAAGAGAGTATAAATTACCATTATACAAAAGTTTCATTATGGTTTATTGGAAAAGGAAACTTACATGCACATGAGGTGTTTCTAACGTAGAATGTGATGGAGAGGGATTTGTTCAAAACCAAATTGTGTATTTGTGTGTACGTGTGCGAAGCTCTGTAGATAGTCATAGAGAGGGAAAGGGGATAAAGGAGAAAGGGAAAGAGAACAGTGAGAGAGATGTAGAGAGGGTGGGTGATGACAGGAGAGGGTTTGATAAAAAGAGCGGGGAGAGGGAATGAGAGTGTGAATGAAGTGTGAACAGGTTATGGGAGACGAGCATATACCGACTGCATCTCGCGGTCTTGTCCTAAGCTTTTTACCCATCTCCTTGAAAAGGCGTAGCCCATCTGCATCCCGTTCAGTTTTCCTCCTTTAAAGTAAGGAGGAAACCTACGTTTTCTGTGGTTGCTTAGTATCATATTGTTCAATTATAATTGATCCACTTGTGCTTTGACGGAATAGTTGCGCGTCCTTTTAGAGAACTGCCAACGTTAAAAACAACACTTAAAATTTTTATGGAAAGAAAACGTGTAACCTCCTGTCAGGAGCCCTCCTGACTAAACATACACTATACCGGAGATTCTGCCATGTTTATGTGTGATCGAGGATTTCTCTGGACTGGTGTGAGGATATCTGTGGTATTTGCACAATTTATGAATAGAACATAACAAAACATCGTTCTCCTTCCAAAACACCGGATGAATGGAACGTTATGCAGTCGGGCTATGCTATTCGGGTAACGAAAAATGAAAGGTGATGAGCTGGAAAGCCAGGTCTAGGGAAACCTGACCGCGGAATACAGTCGGGAGATAACGCTGGCAGGGAAAAGGCGAAACACAGAGGAGTAGGAAGTGAGAAGGCGAGCGATACAAAAACCGACTGTCCAACCCCAGCAAGAGAAGATTTTCTTCAATGGAATTAGCCAGAATAACGAATTCGTTGCCGTCGAATATTGCCTCGAGCAGCTGCAACGCCGTCGGCCAACGTTTCGAATGAAGCTCGCGACGGTCGTCGTCACGTGACCCTTTGGCGCCCGCGCCTCGACGCTCTCCCCCCACGCACTAGCATTGTAGGTTGGAATATTCCTCAACTGGAAATTTTTGAAAATACTGGAGGTTCGAGGTTTAATTCTGGTTTAAGTGCGGGTTGAGTTGTCCAGTCCAGAGCTCTGCCTGGTCCAGATTTTCAAAGATCATATTTTGCCAAACTACACGACTTCATTCACATTTCCCATTCATTTAGCCCTTAGGGTTCCAGCAATCGCATTTCCTTTGCTTATCCCTTGTGTTTTTCAACGAGTAGTGCAGATTATTCAGGGCCTAAGGTGCGAATTTGGCATGCTACAAGCCTATAAGCTCAAAGATGAAATAAGAGGCAATTAATGATGTATATTGTGTTTTAATTAGATTCATGTTCATTTCAAAACAATGAAATAATTAAAAAAGTAATGTTTTATATTGCAATAATTTTGCAGTTTAGTAAGGCACGATATCCAATATAACCAATAAATCAGAATAGAAAAAATTTAAAAATTTTCCTATAAACTAAATTGAAAAGAATTCTCTACATTTGCAATCAACTCTTTATTATATTAGAAAAATAATGGACCAAATAGTTTTTTTCTGACCCGTGATAGGTATAATAGGTAACTTAGTTCATAATGTTAATCTTCATTGCGAAAGTAAATGTTTAAAAATGAGTTGCTTCAGTACCAAGTCTTTTAATTTGCGAATGTAAAAGAAACAAACATTATTGAAAGGGTATGCACACGCCTGTTTTTTGTGTAGACGAAAATAATTTCGGAGTTCCTTTGCAAAGCTGAATGAATTCACACCGGACGCATTCGCTAAAATGCGAGCATCGCGTACGTTTTGGTGTAGTATTGAAGTGCAAAACCGCCTGAACCAATCAAACAAAGTATATAATCGTCTCCACGTATAGAAGGGATAATAAGAAAAGTTAATTTAAAAAGGAATTAATCTGTAGTTTTATTTCTAAATGCTACCATTTTGTTGTCGTTTTTACTTGAATCACTTAGCTTAGAGTGAATGATTGATTAGAGAAGTCCAGGGCGTGTCAGCTGATAAACCCATTCTTCCCGTAAGTTGTGCACGTGATACTAAAGGGAAGGGAAGGGCAAGGTCGGCGGAAGAGAAAGATCGTCAACGGCCGTTTGTTTAGGTGCTGCCCCCGTTCATTTCGCCTGGTGTGATGATCGAAGAAACCTTGAAAAACTACCGATCACAGCGAGCTGAATTATTCTCTAGCCCGTGGCTGAATCGACCTAACTAGTATGTAAATAGTGTCAAAAATCCTGCCACCGCGGGATTTCGAACCTTAGATTCTACGGCCAGAGGCAGGGCAAATTACGTATGTTGATTGCCCTGAGTACGTAAGGGTACGTTTATGTTGGAGCTGCGAAAACGATGAAAAGCAGCGCTGCGGCAAGCAACGAGAAGTCGCCATGTAATCAAATGGAGGTGTTCATTGTGGCAGCGCGCTTTGCTCTCGGGATCAGCGCTGCGACCAGCGATAGAGCGGCGAAAAACGCCTTTGGTAGGTTTTCGCTGCTAAGTATCGCTGGTCGCGCTGTTCACAGCTGACAACACTTCAGGTGTTGTAGTGTCGATAAAATGATTGCCGAGGGAATTTATCATTTGTGTTTTTGTTAGGAGTCAATGTGGACGAAAGGGACATAAATCACCGCAATATGTTCTTTTTAGACAAATTGGTGGCCGCCTAAATTTAGTACCAACACTTAAGTTTTAGAGGTTTTTACATTCGTTTTTCAATGAATAACAAAAATACAAAATAATTATGGAATGCTGTCATGTTTATTGTGTTGTGGGAACTAAATGTTAACTTAAACAGAAGCACATCATCATCTTGAATGATAATGTATTATTCGAGTCATTTTTGTAATTAGAATGCTCAGAAGGTACCCCCATTATTTTGTATACACCATCCACTCTATCTGTTAATAATGTGTAATTTGCACACCAACACCTTTATAAAACGTGAAAAGAATTTCTTGTAGTTGTGAGACCATTCACTACAGATTGATTGGATGATTTATTCTTATGTGCTTGCTATCCATGCAACCTTCCAAATGTGGGTGCAGTCCAAGGAAGCATAATTTATAACACAATTGTAAAATGAATTACTTCTTAAATGTTATTAAACAATTGTGGATGTTTTATCAGTGAATAAATTGAGAACAATAGAAGAGAATGAGATGCCTAAACAGTTTTTAAACTAGAAACTTTATTGAAAGATGATATTTACATTATTGGTTATAATAGTACAAATAATATCACATTTCCTTGAACAACATTTGAATTACACGTTTGTAATTAAATCAAAATTGAAGTGATTGGTATCAGATAGTCCCATGCCACTATTTGGCAAAATATTGAGATGTTCACCTTATAGAACCTCAGCCTTCCCAGTTTTTTACTGTTTAAGATTTAAAAAACATTTTACAATAAAACTAGCATACCAATTACCTTTATCCACTTCCCTGATAATCTGTTTTCTTTGAAATTCAGGTCAGGCGTCTACAATAGAACTCAAAATTAATAATTTACAATGGTTTTTGAAAAACACACAATCATTTCAGAAGTCTTCATGTAAATTATTTTTTAAATATTTCAAAAAAACAATTGGGAGAGAGTGTTATGTTGTTTAGTTCAACTTAACTGAGGACACTAAAAAATTAATCTTTTTGGAAATGATTTGAACATTGATGGTTTTTTGTATGTGTAGTATTCAGACTTGATATTCAGTTAAATTAAACACCAACATATCACCACAATATAGGCTCTTTACAAGTTACAATAGGAAACATATACTGAGAATTCAAATAAAGATTGATAAAATAACACCAAAATGATTGTCTAACAATATTAAAATGTGAAGAATTCTTTCTTATTTTTAAAGATAGTAATAATTTTAAGTACACTTTTGAAATTTTCTTTTTATTTACTCCATGATGTATATTGCATAACATGCAATTATTTATATCACTGAAGAAACAAAAATCTTCAAATTAATTATTTTCTTTAAATAAAAAAAATGATACTTCCCCTTCTAAATACTGAGAAGGTACCAAACTGAAAACTGTTAACACATGAAATTTGACAGACTAATGGGACTTGGAAAAATAGAAATTAACCGAATATCTAGAAACACTGCACATATTTGAAATATCTTGAAACTTAGTCACTTTTTGGCACAATTTCACACTTGTTTCACTGTTTTTATTTTTCATATAATTTGGAAGAAAATATTCTTAATTTGGAGATCCACATACGCGTATAGTACACAATAGATTTCCTTTCCTCCTTTCAAGACCCAACTCCATAATTATTTCCTTAAACACTCATTCACATGCTTCCAATTTCTTTCATCAAGAGGCTAGCTTCTCCCTGTAAAAATAAAGGAAATGACATTGAGTTTTTCAAATGGAAATTTGCATAAGTTAGATTGTATAATCATTTTTTGTATTGATATAATAAATATTTGCAAAATTCACATTATCTAAAATAATTTTAAAGAAAAAATTAAGTACTGATTCAATTACTGATGTTATAGTGATTATTTATTCTTATGACATGTTCAAAGCAAACCAACTTAATAATTGTTTGTAGACAAGCAGCTTACCTCTATAAATATCGCCAGAAATACAAACTGAGCAATTCTTTTCTTCTTCCGTGAATATTTTTTACTTCTCTCACTTTCTACAATTCTCTCCTTAGCACATTCATTGAAGGGATTTCCGTCAAATCACGACGCATCGAATAAAAATGCCAAGCAAAATACAAAATAATATATTTCAAAGCAAACCACAATTGAATTCGCTTGCAGAACAAAAAACTTCGAAATAAGTATGCGCTAGCACCGACTCTCTCGTGGGCTCCACACAGCTGTTTGCCGCATGTTGCAGGGGGAATTGAGTAAAGATTGACCTCTCTCTCTCTCTTTATCAAGCATGCCAATATCCAGCCGAAAAAAATATCTATGGACCTCGTAGTCTGTAATGCTTTCCATGCGTAGGGGAATGAAATTTAGGTGACTCCTACTGCGGTTCAACTTAAATCTTAACCAAAAGTCCCTATGCCAATTAAGGCAGTATCGTGGGTATTTACACAAGGTTGGTATGGAAGGACGAGTTAGTTTCGCCGAATGTCCTGTAGATGTCTCTGGCAAATTCGGAGCGGCGCTGCTTCGCGATGCTCCGACATGAACACATCAGCGCTGCGATTT
>BOPP01000174.1:2331958-2359161 GCA_017312745.1 Gryllus bimaculatus
CGCAACAACAACTCTCTCTTCGCTCTCATCGTTTATCGCCGCTCCAACATAAACGTACCCTAAGGCGGAATAAACTTACTTAGAAATCGACGAGAATACCCCAACATGCTTCTGGCGATTCTTCGTCCCACTGAGATGGGCCGGAGGCCTTGGCCGCCGTAGCCCCCAGTCATCACTCCTGGCCGTCACGCCTCGTTGCCGTAGATTGTGCAATGAAGCCCCGCCCAGAAAATCACCGCTCCGGGCCTTCGCCGAAGCTCACAAATTTCCTGTTGATGGAATCTTTTTACTACTGTGTGTGTGTGTGTGTGAGTGTGTTTCTGTTGTTCGTAGAACAATCAAAAGGCGCTGTAATAGCGAATTGTTTGGTGGGGCTCGTGAGTGAAGACTTCGAGTGTCGATGAAATGACTAAATCGACAATCTTCGGGACATCCCTCGGGTGTTTTTGCCACATCATCTTCGAGGTGTGATAGTTTGAAATTGCTTGAAAAAGTTAATATTTTCTAATATTCTTACGATACCACAGTTCTGATAGGCACTATATTTCAGGACAACATGAATGAGGTTTTTATTTTATTTCGTCAATTCCCCCTGTAATCGATGTTTGAATTTCAACCTAATTCCGCTGATACTCAAACTTTTTTTCTTCTTCAACTTTTATTCAGTCAACAGCCGGTTGCCCTTTATATCCCGATGGAACGCAAATTTGACCATTCATTAGACGCCAACACACTTGCGGGCTCCTCCGATCTGCAGTCAGAAGAACGCAACGCCCTCCGCATTGACACATACAAGAGGCGAACCACCATGCCCAAGATGTGACTCGAATTCTCAACCCTTTGAACCGAAGAGCTGAATCTATTACACGCTCTTGTCACCACAGTATTCCAGGTCGGCTTCAACATAATTTTGGGAATAATAGAAGTTTATGCCAGTAGTTTATAATGTTATGCTTTATTGCATGAGTGTAGGTTATCAAATGTGTACGAATGCAATATAGCAACATTTCAACGAGTTGCATACACTATTTGTTTAGTATAACAGGTTTAAAAAGTTTTAAGGGAATCAAATTTAATTTTGCGAAACAACTTTCTTTTGATGTTTCGGGTATTTGACATCTGTGAGAGAAAACTGCGGTCTGCTGTTCCTTTTATCTCTACCCCCCATGATTCTCTCGCTGCGTTTGGCTGAATGTGTGATGTCACAATCATTAGTGCCGTAAGATCTAATACGTCATAATTTATGCCGTAAAATACCTGATTATTAACGATTTCTTGCAACAGAAAACGTCGTTTATAATGCTGGTATACAAAAAATATATTATAACGTAACCCCTTTCAAATATTCAGAGGAGGCCATGGCTTCTCTCCTGTGCACACACCTTATGGAAACAGTACAAGAAAGAGAGATATACATATCGTTTGTGGGCTGAAATAGTGGCACAGCTCAAAAAATCAGATGTTGAGATAAATGAGTTTGAAGTAGGTTCCCCACCATCGACCTTGATTGGTCTTGGTCAAATTAAGCACAGCAACGAACTATCTTCCTTTTACTCTATCATGCCTGGCGTCCCCCAAGGTAGTGTGCTGGGTCCGGTGCTCTATGTATTATGCACTTCTGACCTGTCTACAACCGAAGAGACAGTAACAGCTACATTTGCTGGCGATACATCATCTTTTGCTTCAGACAGTGATCAAGAAGAGGCTTCTCGAATGCTTCAGGAACATCTCAACAAACTAGAAGCATGGCTAAATACTTAACAAATAAGAGCAAATGAAAGCAAATGAAGTCACATTACTTTCATCATGAAGAGAAGAATGTGTCCCCCAGTGCAATGGAACAGAACTTAACTTTCACAAACAGATTCAGTGAGATATTTAGGTGTTTATCTTGATACGACTTGGTACGAGAGTTTGGTAGAAACTCAATGTTAGCTTTAGACAACAAAATACTCAATTATAACTCATTCTTAAAGCCTATTTGAACTTACTGCGTACAGATCTGGGGCACCAGTATCAAATTCAACATTTAAATCAAAGATTGCAATCCAAAGTATTAAGAAACATTGCCAATGCCTCCTGGTATGTTCAAACTGATGTAATTCACTCTGATTTTAAAATGCTAACAGTTAACGAAGAAATACAAAATTATAGTTATAGATTATATTTTTCATTTGTGTTGAAACCTTATAAACTGTGTTCCATGATTCCTTCAGCAAGTAGTCCGTAAATAGTTGTATGTTTACTTTAGTGCATGCTCTGCACATGCATAGTTGTAAATATATTAAGAAATAGAATGCCATACAAATAATTTAGCCATAAATTTGTTAGATAACAGTTTGGAAATAAGACATCTTACAAAATTCAAACCTTTAGATTTGCTTCACAGATTTTGAAGTGTAGTTGTATGTGTAATCAACTGTCTTAATGGAGAGATACTAATGAGTACCTTCTTCAATCAATGCTAATTATCTTGTCAGCAAATATACGTATTGTTTTTATGTATGAACAGATTGTAAATAAACGTTTAATTAAAATATAGTGCGCTGAATAATTTAGTTCACAGAATTTAGTTATAGATGTCGAATTGATAACATAGTTTGTTATTATTAACAAATTTCAAGTAACTAAAAATAGTTACTCTATACTTTATAAATATTTTTGCCCAATTCGTGCTGATATCATATCTATAGCTATGTAATGTAGTGGCTGCAAGCTGCAAAAGCGTTGGAGAAACGGGAAATGTCTCGTGTTCTCATGACCTTCCCGCGCCTGATTTGGCGTTGCAATATTTTCCACCCAGCATTGTCAACGCAACCAAAAGTAGCCTGATCCCGGCGTACGTGAAGCGCTTTTCACTCCAGAAGTGGAAAAATATGAACGGTGGTATGGTCGTAAAAACAGTGAATTTCTAACATACATTGTTATGCAAAATAAGGTAGTATATAAGTGTATGACCTCGTCTTTTCACACTTGTAATGAGCTAAACCAGCATTTACAATTTCATTAACAAACAATTTGTACTAATATTTCTTAAATGAAAAAATGTAATTTAATATTACCCATTATATTTATACATCATTTTCGGAAAAACACATTTCAATATATGCAACGGTTCAGAAGATTTTTAAGGTAACGCCTAAAGTGAGTCATCCTGTATGTAGAACAATAATTCTTTACCTACCAAGTATAACAAAAAGTTGTTTCATAAAGCAACACGCAAAGAGCAAATATTTTTTAATGGCAAGCCATCTATTCCTTAGGGCCCTGCCGTCGAATGGCGTCCATTGTGTTGGTAGAAGTGCCGCGCAATATGAGCACAGCTGAAATAACATCATCATATATTTCCATTTTTAAGTCAAACCGAAACTGTTTCCTTGGTATTAAATTTGTACAAGTTTTGGGGAACCTAATGCGCGCTTTGAAAATTAGTAATATATATATATATATATATATATATATATATATATATATATATATATATATATATATATATATATATATATATATACATATATACATATAATAGAAAGGTTCCATTTCTGCTGATGGTAATATTCCGACTTCCTGATAAAAGTTTCATGTATAAAAGTTTATCTTTTCTCCTTGCTTTTTTGGATTTAAGTGATTTTCAAAGAAAGGTGACATTGCGTGTGCAAACAACCTCACGACTCCTAAAATGATCAGTTGTATCATTCATCATTATCTCCCTGGAATACCAATTCCCTGCAGAATCAGTTTTCTTTTCTTGAACGCCAAATACAAGGTTCTAGAAGAAATAAAATAACATTAAATTCAATGACAGAGGCGCCATTGCTACGAAGCTTCCTGAATTAGCGAAAACTTTTCCTGGCGCTCTCTATAGTCTGGCAGCGGACGACAGAAATTTTGGCAACCCTGATTTCAAGATCGCTGCCACACTGTGGACAGACTCGCGCTGAGGGTAACTACTTCGACGGTGGCTTGAGCTAACCACAACTTCTTCCAATCTCGCCTGCTGTCAGTTGTGCAAGTGAAGTACTGCGTGTTCAATATGCAATTGCTAGTGGCATGTGTGCATGTGCGAGTAGGGGTGAATGCAAGTGCAAGTGAGAGCGTTGCGCATATTTGACGAATGTTTTAGTACACTGAGTGATGGTGCTTCAGCCAGAAGGTCAGATGGTGGAGCTCTATGTTGTCATCCCTGGTGTTTGATCCGAGTAAACAAAGAGTAAGTTTATTTTTTTGATTTTGTTTAAATATTTTTATGTGTGATTTTGGGAGTATAATAACATATACCAATACAATGTATAACATCATTTTCATCGCAAATATTTTTTTTTCATTTCTGTTATTTTATAAGCATTTGTTAATTAGACCCATTGTTATTATTCTATTGCTTATTGCAAGAAATACTGATGATTGAAACGTATTAAGTATTTTATCCAGTATTGAGCTCTTGTCCCTATATTCCAGACACTAGGTATCTTGACAGGAAAAAATCCCGAAAGGTTTTGATTGTTTTTTGGGGTGCTGGTTTCAAATTTTATGATTGCCACTCCGAAGAAGATCAGCTTCACATAAAAATTGTAAATATCTAAAGAAACTAAAAATGTTGCACTTATTTAATTTCTTTGCTTATATTTCCAAAACTGTGCGTTTTATGAGAACAATTGCTACTTATAAAATTAAAAGTACAGGCCGTTTAAAACGCATTTTGGGCCCTTGGGCCTGGGTTAATTGGGAAGGCTCCTATTGTTACTTTCACCGATCTACCCACCCCCCTTTTCGATGCTAAAATATAAATCAAATCGTATCAATTCACATTTTTTAAAAATATTTTGAAAGTGGTTCTCAGTGTTTCAATTTAAATTTATTCAAACAAAACAATTAAAAATATATGTGTAAGTAAGAAAACAGATTTTTAATTACATTGAAAAATACTACAGATTAAATCGTTTTATTTTGTAATTGAATTGTACAATATTAAATTGAAATGCATCAAGCAACACTCCATATTATAAATATTATCCAATGATGCGCGGTACATCACTCCGTTATGCCAATTTTTGCTTATAGTTTAATCATACATTTATTTTTTATTTTATTTTCTCAAAAATGTAGTATTAAATATTTTTAATAATTATGCGGACTCTGGGGCCAGGTCCTCCGGATCCGTGCGTTAAGGATACTGCCAGAGTGGATCCGTTTTCGGCCGAAGAAAAGTTGAACTGCCGACTGATTCTGCCTACCTGACTGGTCACACCATCCGACTGCAATAGACATTTGTCTGTGAAATTATTGCGTATAACTGGCATAATGGAAGCAAGAAGGTTACAACTGCTTGCTGAGAGCTACGCTCTTAAATTTCTTCTGCTTGAAAATCAAAAAAGTTACTGCTTGAACCTTATTTTTGCCGATCGCGAAAATACTGGTGAATTTTATACCTTATATTACCAGTTACTGAAACAACCAGTGAAAAATTTCGAATGCACAGGAATGTCTCCTGATACTTTTTTAAATACTTGGAGGAAATAGAGTTGACATCGAAAAAAGGTCGAATTGTAGAAAATGCATTACTATAAAGGAACGACTGTTTATAACCATAAGGTATGTGGTTATAAACAGTCGTTCCCGTGTTTTCAACAGAGTAATATGTTATACTAAAAATCTGCAATTCACATATTTAATGCTTTAGATTGGTGACAATGGATACATCTTTCCAATTACTAATAAATTATTTACATTAATTTCCGATATTTGCAACAGGAATTGCATTCAGATCACTTCATTCCCTATTTTCATTCAGAGTTGCTCACAGTACAATTATTGGAAATGTTTATTATACTTGTGAAGTAATTTGACACTTTGAAATTGTAATATATGTTTCATGTTAAGATAAATTAAGCGTTACATGATTAATAAATATATCTTAATTTTGGTTTTAAGCCCATTTCTCATTTGGGATACAGAGGAGTTTACAAATTTCAAAAATAAAAATTACTATGTACAAATATTGTAAGTAATAACTCTTTAATTGGAAAGAAATAATTCATTGTTGAGAATGCCAGTTCAGATGTGATCAAGTAGTTTCCGGCTCCCAAATATTGAACATGATATATTTGTAAAAATAATTTTACGTTCCTATTGCATTAAAGAGGTTGTGGTCCCGTTTGGCAGAAAAAAAGCTACTCTGAATTTTTCTGTCCTTTCGTATCCATATTTTTATTACCAATAAACTATTCCTCAAAGAACAACTATTCCTGAATAAAATATGTCAATGTAAAATGAGTAACAAAAATTCTAAGCTTGATTAAAATTTCAATAAACATTATTTTTCCGTATACGTTTTGCCCATTTGTTCTGCGATTTCATTCGACAATTTCCTGCTTATGTCCCTGTTGTAGTAACTGGAATCCGATGACTTCTACAGTGCATCTCGTTCGTGTGCGAGCGAAACCAACCTTCTCTGACAGCTCATATCGGCCGAATAAATCAAATTCATTTAGTATCGGACTGCTGACTTTGAAGGTCAGTCGTGTTCGCTAGAACTTGTCGGATGCAGTGCGACCGTGCCTGCGCTCTAGTGAGAGTTTGAAATATTTGGTCCTAAACGGCCGTGTTCGGCAAAACGCGAATTCGGTCAAATACGTATTCACTCTAGCGGTAGCCAAACACGGCACTGATTAAAGTTGACAACATGTCCTACAAAATTCACGTTTCAACTTTAATTTTGTGAAAACGGTTCAGACGCTAGAGCGCGCTGATAAACTGACTTTTAGGCCCTTTGGGCAAAAAGGGAAAAATCTATCTTCCACACTTCTATACCGTAGCAGCTTTCTAGTTTCACTGTATCATGCTTGAAAACAAATATTGTTAATGAATTACTGGCACTGTTAAGTGATTAATTCTCTGATAGTCGCAATTGTTTTCATTGTTTTCATTATTTCTTTTTCTTGTTGGGAGATATTTGTTTCCATTTTCAATCCATCGTAGTTTGCTGCTTTGTGGCAATGAGACTCCATTTTAATTTTCAAATGTATTTATTTGATAACAAAAACGGTAAAATTTATTTGTAACGCGTGGGAGAGAAGTACATTCTCCGGTACACTATCGTTACGTGCCGCTTTTCCAATTTAATTATAGTTTGATGCGTCACGGGATGATTATCACATTATTTTCAAAACAAACCAGCATTTAGATAGATTTTTTTTTCATATCAGTCTTTCTCAAGGGTTTCCTTGACGAAATCATTTCGTTAAGTGTACTCTTGTAGCGAAACAAATGAATCTACTGTTGTGCGCTTGCAAATTTGATTCTAGGGAAAACATATTCCGTGTTTTCATGTTAGTATTTTCATCTAGGAACATAAAAAGTCGTATTACTTCGTTGCTCTCTCAAGTAGAGCAAGTGACGCCGCTCGTTTGCGCAAACATCTTATCGCGCCGGTCGCGTTTCCCAGTGCATTCTGTTCCGTATTAAAGGACACACAAATACTTTTCAGCTTTTCCCTCTTCCTGTATTATTTGCAGATAAGATTTTTCACAATTTATTTTCGATGTTTCGCATATTGGGTAGTGAAAACTCACACAATTCGCAATTCTCTATTCCGCTAATGCCATTTGTAAGAACCAATCTCATCGGTGGAAATCTTGTTCACGCTGACCATACCTGAGCTGATTGGTACTGGAATCAGACTACGTGCAAGCAGAACTGGATGATAAGGATCGCTAAACCAGTGAAAATGACTGAAAGCTAAGTGTCATCTCCACCCGCGCAATCATATTGGCAATCTCTCTCCATCACATCAGACTGTGGACGTCAAGAGATGATCGACACTGTTGAAACTGAGAAGTAAACACTAATAGTTTACATTAAACAGTCAAAGGAGACATTTCTCGTTGAACTACATAAGATAAGCATTTAACCCTCCATCTCTATCGCGGGATCCTTGCGTACCCCAGTGATACGTGGTCCATACGAAAACCGGGCCTCGGCCTTCAGAATCTGCTCCCGCAATCTCCGCCAATTGATGAGAAATGGTGCTCCTGAAGTTAAATCTTCCCCTAATGTAGTCAAATATGTCGGCCGCTCTGTTTCAAGTCCCGTGTACACCTGAAAGCAGGGTTTGGGGATGAAATATTCTCGAACTTTCTTTTCAACTTGTCTGGTACACGCGTGCGTGAGTAGACCCGTGAGTTTTAACGCCTGACAAACTTAACTTCCCACTTGTTTTGAGTTTCTGCCCGAATTTTATGAAAATGTTCACCTTTAACAAAATGTATTTGCTTCTCTAATCTTTTCTGAATTTCCTGCGAAGCGGATCGACTATTGTAGTGTTCAAAACTTAGTTTCATTCTTGTAATTGTGAGTCTATGACTTGCTTATTACGTTATTCTGGAACCAAGCATTAACCGAGTAATTATAAATGGATGCTCACAAGTCACGCCATAATAGGATGGTCTTGTCAATTAAACGTTTCGCGTACATTTCTTTAATGTTCGCATTGCAAACTTCGTCTTTATCAACCTAACTCTTCCTTTCTAAAGTTATAACATTGTATATAAAGATTTTTCCTCGATATTCGCGGAATGAGTCTTTACCCAAATAATAAACATACAATACGTAATTTCTACTTTGGCGTAATTTTCTTGCTTTATTTGTAGTTTTGTTAATTTCCATGTCATTTATTGCAGCTCAGAACCAAGCTTGTAAACACCTGATTTAAAATATTTAATTTCATGTAATAACTCAGTGTAGTAACGAAATCCTCTCCGAATAAATGTACTTTTAAACGAATTGTTTCCCTACAAAAGAGAGAGGACTAGCATAATTTGAAATCCCTGATGTAACACCGTGTATAGGTTTTCGAAAACTGTTGCCCGTTTTGGAATTACTGGTTATCTGGCGCCTAAGAACTTGTTCATCCATGTGGCTACACCAGTGTTTTCCCACATCGGTAGTTCTCGATATGTGTTGTGCAAAACTTCATCGAATGCATTCGCAAAGTCAATTACTATACCATATACCCTTTCGCCATGTTTCGATGATACTGATAGTTACATTTTTTATGAATTACTCAGTATTAATCAAATTAAGTAATCTCTGAAAGATGCAACAGGTTAAATTGGTTTTCTCTTTAATGATTTTAATATTAATCATGTTAGTATTATTGTTCGAAACCCCCGTTTTTAAAACAATTTCCAATATTTCTCCGTTTTGGGGCCAATACGTATCTAAGGTTTCTCTTTCCTTTCAATTTTAGAACCATAACAGTCAAGTATTCAACTGAAATAAGGCAATATTGTAGTTTTCGGTAGAATTAACTTCAAATAGGACAACGTTTTAAATTAAACAAAATTAGTAGTACTCTGGCCAGGCGGAAAAGAACACAGGGAAATCTCAAAGAAGGTCAAATAACAAATTAAGTTACAAGTATGTCTTCACGCAATTCTGTAAAGCGTTGAAGAGAAAAAATTACAGGGATATTCCAAGCAGTCTGATTAGAAAGTATAGGAAGCGAACCAAAAATATTACTTATCGTTCCTCAATTTTTAAGTTTTTGCAAGTACTGATTTACGATTGCAAGTAATCCTTTAAATAAGTCATTCAAAATTCCACGAATAATTCCGTGACTCTCGTTTCGAGAAACCCCAAAAAGCAGTTCACACAACCATTCGAAACCAGATGACACTCACGCATTAAACTTCCTCCACAAAAAACGCTCTTGCCTTCAGTTTCGCCTCGTGTCTACTCCCGGCTTACGACTTCTCAGGCACTACGCTCTTGCTTTTTCCCCATGCGGCGCGCGTTCGTAGGGCGTGCGTGGCATGACGTCACGCCCCCGGCGACGACGCAGGCCTGCCCCGGGCCCAGTGCCCGCGACGCCGCCCGCCGTCGTTCGTTTCCGGTGAAGCTGCGGGTCACTTCGGTCTGGAGCGCGGGCGCGGCAAGTGGGGCGATCCGACGCGTCACGCATGTGACGTCACACGCGCGTTGCGTTGATTGGTAGACGGCGGGGGAGGGAGGAAAATGTGAGGACAGGAAATGGAATATATTACCGGCGACGGTGGATTTATACGTTGCTCAATGGTAGCTTGTGCGTGTTTAGGAGGAGAAATAAGTAAATTGAATTAAATTAAACATACTGGAAGTCAAGTTACATGTATCGTCTTAGATGAGGCAAGAGAGAATGAGAGAAACTTTTCGGTTTGGTTGGACCCTTCACTCGGCCTTTGTCAGGCGACGCTTTAGGATCACACCGTGAGCTAGACTCTGGCAACACCCTGAAGCTTGCCGGAGAGTGATTTGATATACAGAGGTTAAACCAAATGATATGAATACCTGACATATAGTAAGTACTTTTTTCATATAGTTTTTTCATTATAGTTTTGTGTATGGGCTCATTATCATTTTGGAGTGTGACAATATTCGACAACTAAGCTAGTCATTCTAAGCAGTTCATTGTTGAGGATATCGATAAATTCGTTCTCAGTAATCTGGCCACTGAGTGTAATGATAGGAGTTAACAAATATCACGATAAAACCGCTCAAATCATACAATCAACGGAACATGCACCATGCTTGCTTTAGAAAGCAAGAAGGCAAATTGTAGGCTTGTTTAAGGGTTGTCCATACATAAATGCGTCAAGAATATGAAACAACGTAAAGGATGATTCATCGGACATACTTCATAAAGTGCTCATGTTTTATGATCGTGGCACTACTTCTTTCGCAGCTTTGCTTTGGCTTCCTTCTTGAAAGGTTTCCAAATGGCAGCCCTTCCATGAACGTTTGCTTTGTAAAGCTCTCGCCAAAGTTTCTTTGTGAAAACAGTATTACTAAAGTGAGTATTGAGTTCTGCTATCACGTTTTCCACAGGATTTTACATTGTCTGGCAACAACTCTTTTTAATGTTCGTCTGTTTCTATCAGTAAACTTCCGCTTTCATTCACAATTCCTCGTCACCGATTATGTTTTGTGTATGCTGTCATTACCGTGGACACTGTTGCTCATGAAAGGTTTAACATTTCAGCTGTTTTACTCACAGATGCTCTCGCTAACAGCGCACCAAGTGCCATTTCGAAGTTTGGACTTCATACATTTTAACTATCGCATTCATTCATTTTCGTAGACAAAGGCATATAATGCATTGCAATGTACTTTTCAAAACGTGGCACATCAATTGCGCGTATCGTCGCGTGTCGTCGCATATCGTTGCGTGACATTGATTACACTTCCGCAGTGACACCAACATGCAAAATATGTACTACATTGCATGGTATTCACAATAATTGGCCCAAACCCTGTATCTGTGGGGAGGAGGAAAACACGTGCCCAGTGACATGTTGATCTAGTTGAAAGGAACGTCTCAGCAGGGCAGTTCAAGAGAGCTCATTCTCCCAGATCTCCCAGCTCTGTTAAGACGTTTTCTCTTCTGGCTACAGGAGTCTGTGACATATGTGTGATTACTACTCGAGATGTGAAAACGCTGGGAGTCACTTCTGCGAGTGATTTTCCATCGTTTTCTTGTCGCTTAAAAGCACGTGTTCATTAAAACGCAATATTGTTTTTTTCAAATCGATCATCAAAAATATAAGTGTTTCCCCTCAAACATAAAAGCATTTAGTTATTTGTTAATTACCTTCAAAATAATAAAATGTGTGGGAGACTTTCTTTTTTCCTTCCCTTGAGAAATCCACTAAGATGGTTTTAGATTCATGATACTTTCAATAATGTTATAGACTTTGAAAGAAAGATGGATTGAGTATCAGTTAATGACACAATACGTAATTCGATTTTTCTGTCTGTGGTCAGTAAGAACGCCATAATTCTCCATCTTCAAAGACTCGTAACCATATGTTGAAATAAAACACCAATTTAGCGACAACAGTACTAAAACGGCTGTAGACCTTTGCGGTTGAGAGTCTAATGGCGCTTGCCAAATAAACGCTCAGTTTACCCTAGAGTGCTTCTCTCAAAAGCTTTAACTGGGGATAAACCGCAAATTCTTGTATCGTCGGTCTTTATAAACTATTTGCCCCTTGAATTGGGGAATATAACTTGAATATCGTTTATTTTATTTCAATGTTTATCGGAATAACAAGAGGCTGGATGGGGGAGCAAGGGGGGGGGCAACTGCCCCTAAATGTTGGGACAAATTTATAAAATATATATTTAGACATTTCATTTCCCGCATTTGCAAATTTATATTATAAAAGATTTACATTTTTCTATATTTTGAGAAAAAACAAATCCCTATTTATCAAATCCCTATTATTTAAGTAAATGCGAGTGTGCGGCTCCGTCACTCACGGTTAGACCATTTCCCATGCACCACTCGTGACATATGAGGTGTTATTCGACACGCCTTGGTTTTCTGGTGGGAAACTGATAATTCATTTCGGATCCGGCCAGAAGACTCGAATAAATTGTTAAATTTGTTAAATTTACTAACTTCAACTCGATCCGGAGAAAAAAACTGAGTGTCGCTACAAAACGAAAACACATTTAACCTATTACGTTCGACTTCTCACAGTTACGTTCTTAAGCGTGCAAATACCGAATTTCAAATGAATGTGACTAACAACTTATTCTTATTAAACGTAATACTTTATTAACACAAACATACAAAAAATCGTATTTTAATGTTTATAATGTATATATTTAATAATTATATATTCGTCTACAAAAGGTTTAATAAAGAAATTGGAGAAGGATCATACAAATTAGATTGAGTTTGTGGAGTTTTAAAATTTTCAAAAATTAGGGGACAAAAATATGGAAGGGGAAAGCAAATCCGGGGAAGAATTAAATGTAGTTGTAGATTTTAGGACAGAATTTTCGGAAATATTTGAAAATTATCTTATTAGAGAAAAACGCTCAAGAACAGCTTAGAGGTGATATTTTATGTGCATTTTTGTGTATATTAGCAAAAAAGCGTACAAAATGGGAAGTGTACTACATTCTAACTATTCGCACATTTATATCTGTCATACCCTAAATTGAACGTAATAGTCTCAAAGCATATTTTATTGTAATGTACTCTATTTTGAAGAATTGCAAGTAACTTTTGTATATTATGATTAAATAAATTATTTTCAATACAATTTTCCTAGCGTTTTTAATACTTCGAATGCCGAAAAATAGGTGCTTCTCTCGAAACAGTTTCAAGTGTCCGCGATGCGATAAAAATCATGTTTTGCAGCGTTACTTGTAATCTATGGAAGCGCAATCTGCAAGCGGAAAGCCTTTGTTCATGTAAAACGATTTTCTTTAAAAGAAAGATCTTTAAAAGAAGCAATTTGTCAACGCTGCGAAACGTACGGATTCAAAAAAGTCACAGAGTGACTAAGTGAAAATAAACGAATGACGTTGAGTAAAGCTTCTTTTTTTTTCTCGCGAATCGGCCATCATGGGACCACGTCATACGTGCATCCGACTTTATAGTCAGGATGGGTGCACGATCCTTTTTGGGGGGGGGGATCAGCATTTCAACGCTGATTCCATTTTCCCACCTCAAGGTAGTTAGCCCTGGTGAATGAGATGGAATTGTAGTGATGATGAATGATGAAATAGATACACACAAACATACAGAAGTACACACATCACAACCATACCCAAGGCAGCACTGGAATCCGTGATCTTCTGGTTCGAGACTGCTACGTCACTACTACCTTAGCAAACTTGGCATCGGATCGGCGTAAAACTGTTTATTATATATTGTAAGAATGTTTTTATATTATAATGCAGTTTTTATATATTAAAGTGAAATATATTGTAAATAATGCATGTTATTTGTTTGATCCCAAGTGTCCACTGAGAAAAAACGAACCTGTTATCTCCACTGAGTATGTTATGTTATTTTCAATGATACTAGAGAAATTTCACTTTTCTGTTATTATAAAAGCAAATCCGTTGTTTTAATCATAATGTCGGTAACATTATAAAAAGAGTTTAATTTCCTTTTGGGCAACAAAATAATTTTCACTACAAATGTATTATAAACACTCTAATATATGCTCATAACTGTTGCAGCCATTTTCAAAGTGTATGCGATTTAAAATGCTAAAAATTATTTTTTAAACTAACGTTCAGCAATTGAAAAAATCTGAAAAAATTCACGTTTTGTGGTTTAAGAATATCTTTGAGATTTTTTCAAGCATGTTCCAAGGTTCTAAGAGAGTAAGTAGTTTATTATTTTTTTAATCTTTGCATTTGAATAAGGGGCTGAGAAAATATCAAAACATATTTTTCTGTTAGTATAAGTTATTTTGCTTTCCCTTCTTCACATTTTTCAATTAGATAAAATAATGTAAGTTGACGAAAAAATTGTAAAAAACGTTTCCACCCAAGGGGGAAGGGTGGTAGGGAGTAAAAAAAATATCTTTCAAAAATGTTATGTTTATATTATAATTATAGTGGAATTACTCATGCCATTTGGTTTAACGGAACGTTTTATAATCTGCGCGGGAAATCATCTTATACCCCTCCCCCAAAAAAGATCCGAAATCCCGCCTCTGGGAATATCTGTTCAAATTCAGAGATCATCCATGAAATCCCAAGGAAATCGCCGGCTTGGAGTTCGCATACTTACATCGTGTTTCCTTCAACAAAGTCTTTCCTCATTCAGACAGAATTTTTAAGGATGTGAGAGGAAGGTTTATTCTTGATAGTCATAATAGTTTAAATTCATGCTCAACGTAGTATTGAACACTTATGATAGTGCAATTAAATCTCAGAAGCATTAACGTTACATAACTACACAATGTGGTTGGAAGAAAACATTAATTGCATTTTCTGACCCGCGAAAGATCGTTTTGCCTGAAGAATATTCATTTACGAAAACAAGAAAACAGTTGAACATGATAGAAAAGAAAAAATTCACAATCGTTAAAGGAAAGTTTTATATTCAAAATATTCTGATAATAATATTAAATAATTTATGTAATAAAGAAAGAACAAAAGAAAATGAAAGCACATTTGGCAGTTTCTCTGAATATTATGAGCTTTGAGGATATGTAAGTAAGATTGTGGGTATGTTCAAGTAAGCAAAGAAAAACATCGTTACTGATGGAAGTAAGAAATAACTATAAAAACAGTATTACGAAGACGGTTATCTGAAAAAATCAAGTTATCAATCAATTGTTTTTTTAGTTTTTAAGGAAACGGTAGTGGTCTTTTACGACTTCATTTCTATATCTTTACCCGCCGCTTGATTTCAGAGCTGCTATATTTGATAGAACCAAGATAATCTGGAGAGTTAAACGAGGGACAGACGTTCGGAGGCTAAATTGGACTACTCAGAGCTGTAGGACGTCAATATTACTTGACCAAGATCTTTATGACCTCATCCAATTGAGGAATCTTATGCGTAGCAACTGACGCACATGTCCAGAGTGTGTAAGGACGAATATCCTACTAGTTGCTCGAAGCAAGTATGTATTACAGAACATGTCATAAGTTTCTTAGAAGGCAAACACTGACGAGTGAACTTAAGAATTGCGAATATCTACGATTACTTGCAGGAAAGTGTGGGGATCATTTGGATACTAGGTACATATTGATTTCAAATGTTTCTTTATAGCTTAAATAAAATTTGTTTTCGTGATGACGGCTACTGGCAACACTGTTTCTTTATGGTGTGGAACCATGCCTTCAAATAGTCTCCGTCCGAAGATCTGTGTGGGAAAATATCCTTATAGATGTTTGCGGTGTGGTTCTTTTACATTGGTATGCAGATTTCGCACTCTTGGTAATTGCAATAATAACCATTTATGTCCCAATGTGCCTATTTTTTAAAATACAAAGCATTAAAATCAAATTAATTACGTATTTCAGGTGCATAAATAAAATGGTCAGAAAATATAAAATAAAACGATATCGGGTTTCCATTTCTGAAGAGCATGTATCTGCTGCAGTAAAACCAATGATGGAGGGAAACACATAATTAGAGACCTTGCAGCAAAATAAAGCTACACTTAAACTAAATTCTACACTTAAAAACACACTAAACAAATTAAAAAGTCAGAAATTGGTTCAGCAGAGAGATGAGACAGAAGATTTGCTTTTCTACTGCATTGAAAACAGCCACTAGACTTATACCATCTTTCTAAATACTTTCAACATTCTTCAACAATTTTCTCCATCTTTGCACCTTTCTTCTTCTGCTTCTTCTTCTTCTGCTTCTTCTTCTGCTTCTTCTTCTTCTTCTTCTGCTTCTTCTGCTTCTTCTTCTGCTTTTTCTCTGCTTCTTCTTCTGCTTTTCTTCTTTTCTCTTCTTCGTTTCTGCTTCTTCTTCTGCTTCTTCTTCTGCTTCTTCTTCTTTTTCTTCTTCTTTGCACTTTCGCTTCTTCTTCTGCTATCTCTGCTTTTTCTTTCTTCTGCTTCTTCTCAATTTTCGCTTCTTCTTCTGCCTTCTTCTTCTGCTTCTTCTCTGCTTCTCTTCTGCTTCTTTATTCTGCTTCTTCTTCTGCTTCTTCTTGCTTCTGCTTCTTTCTCGCTTCTTCTTCTGCTTCTTCTTCTGCTTCTTTTCTGCTTCTTCTTCTGCTTCTTCTTCTGCTTCTGCTTGCATCTTCTGCTTCCTGGCTTCTTCTCTTCTGCTTCTTCATTCTGCTTCTTCTTCGTTCTCGCTTCTCTTCTGCTTCTGTCTGTTTCTGCCCTTCTTCTTTCTTGACTTCTTCTTCTGCTTCTTCTTTGCTTTTCTTCTGCTCTCTTCTGCTTTCTTTTGCTCTTTGCTCTCTTTCTCTTCGGCTCTTCTTCTTCTGCTTCTTCTTCTGCTTCTTCTTCTGCTTCTTCTCGATGCTTCTTCTTCTGCTTTTTTCTGCTTCTTCTTCTGCTTCTCTTCTCTCTTGCCTCTCTTCTTCCTGCTCTCTTCGCTTCTTCTTTGTTCTTCTTCTGCTTCTATCTTCTGCTTTTCTTCTGCTTCCTTCTTCTGCTTCTTCTCTGCTTCTTCTTCTGCTTCTTCATTCTGCTCTTCTCGCTTCTTCTTCGCTCTTCTTCTGCTTCTTCTTTGCTTCTTCTTTTGCTTTCTTCTTTGCTACTTACTCTTTGCTTCTCTTTTGCTTCTTCTTCTGCGTTCTTCTTCGCTTCTTCTTCGCTTCTTCTTCTGCTTCTTCTTCTGCTTCTTTCTGCTTCTTCTTCTGCTTCTTCTTCTGCTTCTTCTCTCTTCTTCTTCTGCTTCTTCTTCTGCTCTCTTCCTTCTTCTCTCTGCATTCTTTCTGCCTTCATCTCTGCTCTTCTTCTGCTTCTTCTTCTGCTTCTTCTCTGCTTCTTTTTGCTTCTCTCTCTCTGCTTCTTCTTCTGCTTCTCCTTTGCTTCTTCTTTTGCTTCTTCTTTTGCTTTTCTTTTGCTTCTGTTCTGCTTCTGCTCCTTCTTCTGCTTCTGCTTCTGCTTCTGCTTCTGCTCCTTCTTCTGCTTTTTTCTCCTCTTCTTCTGCTTCTGCTTCTTCTTTTGCTTCTTTTGCTTCTTCTTGTTCTTCTTCTGCTTCTCTTCTGCTTCTTCTTCTGCTTCTTCTTCTGCTTATTCTCTGCTTCTTCTTCTCTTCTGCTTCTCTTCTGCTTCTCTTCTGACTCTTCTTCTGTCTTCACTTCTCTTCTGCTTCTTCTTCAGCTTCTTCTTCTGCTTTCTTCTGTCTCTGCTTCTTCTTACTGCTTCTTCTTCTGCTTTCTTTTCTGCTCTCTCTGCTTCTCTTCCTGCTTCTTCTTCTGCTTCTTCTTCTGCCTTCTCTTTTTCTCGCTTCTGTTCTTTTCTGCTCTCTTCTCTCTCTTGCTTCTTCTTCTGCTTCTTCTTCTGCTTCTTTCTGTTCTTCGCTATCTGCTTCTGACTTTTCTCTGCTCCTTCTTCTGCTTCTTCTTCTGCTTTCTTCTGTCTTTCTGCTTTCTCTTCTGCTTCTTCTTCTGCTCTCTTCTTTTGCTTCTTTGCTTCTGCTTTCTTCTGCTCTTTCTTCTGCTTTTTCTTCTGCTTCTTATCTCTGCTTCTCTTCTGCTTCTTCTTCTGCTTCTTCTTCTGCTTCTTCTTCTGTCTTCCTGCTTTTTCGCTTCTTCTTGCTTCTTCTTTCTGCTTCTTCTTCTCTCTTCTGCTTCTTCTTCTCTGCTTCTTCTTCTGCTTTCTTCTTCTCTTGCTTCTTCTTCTGCTTCTTTTTGCTTCTTGCTTCTTCTTTGCTTCTTCTTGCTTCTTCTTTGCTTACTTGCTTCTCTGTTCTTCATCTGCTTCTTTGCTTCTTCTTCTGCTTCTTCTTCTTTTTTTGCTTCTTCTTGCTTCTGCTTCTGCTTTCTCTGATTCTTCTTCTGACTTCTTCTTCTGCTTCTTCTTCTGCTATTCTCTCTTCTCTTCTGTTCTCTTCTGCTTTCTTCTTGGCTTCTTCTTCTGCTTCTTCTTTCCTGCTTCTTCTTCTGCTTCTTCTTCTGGCTTCTTCTTCGCTTCTTACTTCTGCTTCTTCTTCTGCTTCTTCTTCTGCTTCTTCTTTGCTTCTTCTTCTGCTTCTCTTTGCTTCTTCTTCTGCTTCTCTTCTGCTCTCTTCTCTCTTTGCTTCTTCTGTTTCTGCTTTCTTCTGCTTTTCTTGCTCTTCTTCTGCTTCTGCTCTTCTTTCTGCATTCTTCTGCTTAAGCTTCTTCTTCTGCTTCTTCTTCTGCTTCTTCTTCTGCTCTTCTTCTGCTTCTTCTTCTGCTTCTTCTTCTGCTCTTCTTCTGCTTTTCTTTGCTTCTTCTTCTTCTTCTGCTTCTGCTTCTGCTTTTTCTTCTTCTGCTCTGTTTCTTTGCTTCTGCTATCTGCTTATGCTCTGTTTTCTCTGCTTCTTTCTGCTTCTGCTTCTGCTTTCTGCTCTTCTTTTTCTGCTTCTGCTTTCTTTGCTCTGCTTCTGTTCTTCTCTCTTGCTGTATTCTGCTTTGCTTCTCTTTTTTGCTTCTTTCTTACTGCTCTGTCTGCTTTTTCTTCTGTTCTGCTTTTCGCTTTCTTCGGCCTTCTGATTGGCTGACTCTTCTGCTTCTCTCTTCTTCGCTTCTTCTTTCTGCTTCTGCTCTTCTGCTTCTCTTCTTCTGCTTCTTCTTTTTCTGCTTCTCTTTGCTTTGTTTGCTTTGTTCTTTTTCCTGCTTCTGCTGTTCTTTTGGCCTGGCTCTCGTCTTTTTCTTTTTTTTCTGCTTCTTCTCTTGCTTCTGTTCTCTGCTTTGCTTTCTTCTCGCTTCTGCTTCTTTTCGCTTCTTGCTTCTTTCTTCTGCTTCTGCTCTCTTCTTTGCTTCTGCTTCTTGCTTTCTTCTGCTTCTGCTTCTGCTTTGCTTCTTCTGCTTCTGCTTTTGCTTCTGTCATGTTTTCTGCTTCTGCTCTGCTTTTCTCTTCTGCTTCTGCTTTTCTGCTTCTC
The DNA here is from genome assembly GCA_017312745.1 of Gryllus bimaculatus. Taxonomy (NCBI): domain Eukaryota; kingdom Metazoa; phylum Arthropoda; class Insecta; order Orthoptera; family Gryllidae; genus Gryllus; species Gryllus bimaculatus. The sequence goes on from BOPP01000174.1 coordinate 2,351,292, forward strand.
TGTCTGCTTCTGCTTTGTTCTTGCTTCTTTGCTTCTGCTTCTGCTTTTTCTGCTTCTGCTTCTCTTTTTCTGCTTGCTTCTGCTTCTGCTTTTTCTGCTTCTGCTTCTGCTTTTTCTGCTTCTGCTTCTGCGGTTTTCTGCTTCTGCTTCTTCTGCTTCTTGCTTCTTCTGCTTCTGCTTCTGCTTCTTTCTGCTTCTTCTGCTTCTGCTTCTGCTTCTTCCTGCTTTGCTTCTTCTGCTTTCTGCTTCTGCTTCTCTGCTTCTGCTTCTGCTTCTTGCTTCTGCTTCTGCTTCTTCTGCTTCTGCTTCTGTCTTCTTCTTCGCTTCTCGCTTCCTCTGCTTCTGTTCTCGCTTCTGCTTCATTCTGCTTCTGACTTCTGCTTCTTCTGCTTCTGCTTCTGCTTCTTCTGCTTCTGCTTCTGCTTCTTCTGTTCTGTTCTGCTTCTCTGCTCTGCTTCTGCTTCTTCTGCTTCTGCTTTCTTGCTTCTCTTTGCTTCTTCTGCTTCTGCTTTACGCTTCTTCTTGTTTCTGCTTCTCTTCTGCTTCTTCTGCTTCTGCTTCTCCTTCTCTTCTGCTTCTGCTTTTCTTGCTTCTGCTTCTGCTTCTGCTTTTTCTGCTTTCTGCTTCTGCTTTTTTCTGCTTCTTGCTTCTGCTTTCTGCTTTTCCTGCTTCTGCTTCTGCTTTTTCTGCTTCTGCTTCTGCTTTTTCTGCTTCTGCTTCTGCTTTTCTGCTTCTTCTGCTTCTGCTTCTGCTTCTTGCTTTTCTGACTTCTGCTTCTGCTTCTTCTGCTTCGCTTCTTTTCTGCTTCTGCTTCTTGCTTTTTCTGCTTCTGTTGCTTCTGTTTTCTGCTTCTGCTTCTGCTTCTTCTGCTTCTTTCTGCTTCTGCTTCTGCTTCTTCTGCTTCTGCTTCTGCTTCTGCTTCTTCTGCTTCTGCTTCTGCTTTCTTCTGCTTCTGCTTCTGCTTCTTCTGCTTTGCTGTCTTCCTGCCTTCTTCTGCTTCTGCTTCTTCTGCTTCTGCTTCTTCTGCTTCTGCTTCTGCTTCTGCTTCTGCTTCTTCTGGCTTCTGCTTCTTGCTTCTGCCTTCTGCTTCTCTGCTTTCTGTCTTCTGCTTCTTACTTCTGCTTCTGCCTTCTGCTTCTTCTGCTTCTGCTTCTGCTTCTTCTGCTTCTTCTGCTTTTCTGCTTCTGCTTCTTCTGCTTTTCTGCTTCCTCTGCTTCTTCTGCTTTTATCTGCTTCCGCTTTTTCTGCTTTTTCACTGCTTCTGCTTCTGCTTCTGCTTCTTTCTTCTTTCTCCTGCTTCTGCTATCTTCTTCTGCTTCTGCTTCTGATGCTTCTGCTGCTTCTGCTTTCTGATCTGCTATCTGCTGCTTCTTCTTCTGATGCTTTTCTGCTTCTTCTTGGCCAGGCATACAGCAGCTGGCGTGCTGCGCGAGCGTGACTTCGAAAGCGGCGTAGGCGAGGGCGACGTCTCTCCAGCGAATGCCAAGTATTGTAAAGTTTCTTCTGGGCGTCGGAAGAAAAGACGGTGAACGGGGCTGTAGATCGCCGGAATCTGACGAAAGAACTAGGACACAACCGAATTGCAGTGTTGCACATTTAATAAATTTGCTAGAGTTTTCCGATTGAGAGAAACCGAGAACAATAAGGGGAAAGCAATGTTTATTTAATTAGAACAATGTAAAGTGTCGAATTCAAGCAGTGAAAGAATTTCTTTTTAAAAAGAATGAGTAATTTTGGTTGGGGAACAATTGCTATAAATGACGGGGAATGTTCCTAACGTAAATGTATTTTACGTGTTAAATGATGATGGTTTAAATGTAATTTTGAGTAATCTGAAATAAGAGAGTTTCGATGGTAAATTCAAATGGCATTGAAATATTTGAATAAGCAAAGACAGATATTCGAAGAGTTTGTTTTCTTTATGTTCTATTAGATTGAATAAATCTACGGTTTTGTTAGATTTTCGTACCTGTGTCCTTCGCATTCGATCAATATAATCGAGTTTCTCCAAACTTCCTCGTAGTCTTTAGATCGTGGCTCTTGAAGATTAGAAAAGAAAACACACAAAGATCTCACCACAGAAAACGCTTGTAATGTCGTTGTAGATCAATACGTAATAAAATACAATTTTCCTTAATCAGAGAAAACTTGCAACTGCTAACGTTTTAACAATACTACAAGAAAAGGAGAAGAAATACAAAAATAAAAAATTCCTATGTCCTTCATCCATGGGCGTCTAAATTTATTGCCTCCTCTTTTCTTCTCTCACTTGCATAACAAATTTGGTAGTCTTTCTTTTTTTACTTTTTATCCAATACTGATACAATAACAAATTTCCACATTCTAAGAATTTCGCATACAAGCGTTATTCGAAAACTAGAAAAAGATTATATTGACGAACCAAGAATGACTCTTAACCATGGTTTTATAAAACTTGAACATTAGTGTGAGCGGCGCCTTGGACTGTAAGACCAAGTCACGTGCCTCTACGAGCACCTCCACAACGTTCATATAAGTAGTTTTATACAATCTGCATTCACTTTTCCACTCCACTATAGGGTCAAATGGCCGTTGCTACCGTGGAGAAGTTTATGTCTGGCAGTAACGCATAGTACCCATATGTTAGGGGTGATGTAAGGCACTACGAGCAGCTTCGTCTATTGCGAATAGGGCGACGGTCGAGGCTTCTCCAAATCGTGAAGTTCGTAGAGAAGAAAATAGGAGGAAATATCAAAGACCTTAGATACGCGACTTATGGCTTCCACCCAACGCCGCACAGCTTGCAGCGGTCAGGGGGCTGCGGATGACACCAAATCTACGTTCGGCGCAGCTCAACTTTCGAGCAATGCCGAACCTCGATGCCCGAAGGCTTAGGCGCGGCAGCTCATGTGACAGTGTTCCTCAATTGTACAGTACAGACGCCACCTGCTTCACATAGCTCACTATCACACGTCCTCGTCACTGCACCAAATCTCTCTCCTAGGCTTCTGAAACATCTTCCAGCCCACTCGCCTCCTGCCTCCTTTTCACGCGCTCCCGTTTGCCCCCCTAGTCGCGGCGGCCTCCCCCTCCCTCCGTGATCAATAAGAAGGTTGTGGCGTGGTGCAGGCGCGTGCGCCGCCAAATTCGAACTCAAAACTCATACGTGGCGAAAAGATTAGATCACAGTGTTCATATATATAATTTTATATATTTTATATATAATGTATGTATATATATAGTATAAATTTAGAGGGTGTCTCGAAAAAAATTTGTCGCTGTGCTACCCTCAGAATTAAAGTTTCAACTTGAAAAAACATGTCGAGCGAAAACCCTAACAAGGATTTTTAAATTAATCATGCAGTGCGCACCAGTCGCTCCAAAATGCATTTTTCGATATTTTTACATTATTACTAACTAAGTACAAATATGTCATTCAAACAACATCCCGATTGATATGTGATGTCCAGATAGTTTTGCTTTTTAAACCAATAACATTCATAAGCTTTCATTCATTAAATTTCTAGTAAACTAGATAAGTCCCTAGAAAGTTTACTATTTTTTGCCATTTTTTTTTAGATATCTTTCGTATTTAGCGTTATATCTTCAATATTTCATGAAAGATGAGTTACTTAAAATACGTTAACAAGAAGCAACATATTTTAAACTATGTACTAACAAGTATAAAATATTGGAAGTTATAACGATTAAAATGCCACTAAAATTTTTTTTTCTTCGAAACACCGCTTATATTATATAATAATATATATATTATATAATATATATATATTTATAGTATATATATATGGATCAATGCTCAAACATATATATAATATATATATATAATATATATAATAGTATATATTATTATATGAGACATGCTCAAAAAACAACAGCATCCACGCTTGCTTCGGCGACGCCGAAACATGGCCCGCAATCCAGGCGCTCCACTAATGAAAGTGCAAAACTAGCGCGACCTGGTATATAAAAATAAAACGGCCCAAAACAATGAAATATTTAAGGATATTTATTTATGGAATTGGCTAAAAGAAAAAATTTCTAGGATACTTTTGTTTTTTACACGCGGTTTCATTCGCATTAGCGACCGTACTGGTTCGCGACTTCAAAATTTGTGTAGATTTTCGAAGACACGCGAGACCAAAAATAAGGTTGTTCATTTGAAAAAAACAAACATACGAGCCAGCCTTATGGCTGCAATACTATGTTTTTACCGAAGTGAGATAGCAGCTTAATGTTAGCCAATAAAGCCACCTGTTTTGAAAAAGCGTTGGAGCCCACAAAACATTTTTTGGTATATTTAACAAAGCATAAAAGCCGCACAAAAACTCTGTTATTAAAGAAAATGTGTTTGTAAATACGTGTTTACTGACGAAGAGGTTTAAACATGACAAGGAATATTCGAAATTAAAAGATAACTAAATACCACTTAAGTATGTTTTCTGCTGCATTTATAATCTATCTATCAAAAACTGAAAGAGTTTGTTTCGACTGTTCGTTTGTTTAGGATAAGAAAAAACGTTTCGAAAACAAAACGAGCTTTTTGTGGGTTTTCGAAAAACTCTTTTTATTATTTCTTAAAAACTGTCTTCATTCACTCACATTAGACAGATAATGACTCATATTTTTTCAAGTTAAATAAACGTTAATCTCTCGTCAATAAAATTCTATTTATGCCTCGAAAATTTGTTCTGAAATAATCTCTCGAAAAAATTCGGATTGGGAAACTAGATTTGTATTTTTTTTATAATATAAATAAATGAGCCATAGTAAAAATTAAACTTTTGCATTTTTCTGAATCACAAAGGCTTTAATGAAATCGTTGAAGCTCGTAACACAATTTCATTATATTTCTGGGTAAATTCAAAACAAATATGTAGCTATTTTGGAGAATAATTTTGAATATGCCCAAGGGCTTTCTGTGATCAATCTCTTTAAATAAAATTCCCGAAACGTACGCAATTATGAGAGAAAGTGCCCATTCAAATATGTAGTTTAATAGCTGCAGGAAAATGTATTGCTAAGACTACCCAAACCTTCACGGTGTTACTCCTATATTGATCTTTATTATACCGTGGTGCATCTGTGACAGTGCTGGTTTGCCATTACTGTTAGTTCCGACATTGAGACTGACGTACAATGTATCAACTTGAAAATGACGACCGTATTCACGTGAAGCGAGACAACTGAGGCTATGCCTGCGTTCATTGAGCATAGATGGAGTGGCTGTCGATTCCTGGGTATATGATGTGTGGTCACACGTAATCATGCGATTAATTAGTACATATAATTGGTTTCAGTGTTTCTCGTAGATGCCAGTATGTTTTGAAATTCTTTTAAACCTAAAAATGACTTAATATGAGAGAATGCCACGATGAATATATGAAGGATAAATCGAATAAAAGGGAAAAATAGAATTTTCGTGCCCTGCGGTAGCCGGAAAGCCTCTCTGCAAATGTAGGAAAAATCGTAACGAATATGTTAACTTATGATCCGCTAATGAAAATTATAAATATAATAGGGTGAACTGTACTGGATACTGGGAATGATCGTTAAAATTAAAGAAATGCATTAGAACGCATTTCAGACAACCTTAAGCCTCTCAACTTAATAGTATACGATTGAGTGGCGGTTGTTTAGAGTGCAAATTTTTGTATGCTCAAGACATGTCTTGGGCATAAACGAAATTCTAAAAGTAATTTAAATATGATGATGTGCACATTTTCTGGAATTCTCTCAGTAAAGTTCTTAGTTGTAAAAATTACTTAATAGAAATATAACCATTCCATATGTGAAGTAGGGTACAATGTAGTTGTAATTTTCTCTCTCATTTTGTAATACAGCGTTAATATAATTTCTGTAAAAAAAAATAAATATTGAAGATGAAGTTCTCGTTTATGGTTATTACCCTGCAGGATCACTTGCGGATGCGTTCTCTTTGCTCTCATTCGAAGAACCACTGAGTTTTAGCGTAAATTGAGATACTTTTTTAGGGCATACCCAGTGCCCATATAAATGTAAGGCATTTATCTCCCGAATAAACGAAGCAATTCACGTCTACCGAACAAATGATCCGATCTCTCGCTTCTCCCAAGTCGGCCTCGGTTAGCAAATCCAATATTGTGACTAGTGGTTCTATAGGATGGCACATAATTTTCGTACTATTTACTTTCCTAATATCTTTTGACTGGGCTAACTTTTCGGTTTTGCCCCATCCTGTTTCCAGATGCCATTTATTTTCGCACAAAAGAAAATTCTACAAAGTTTCTCGATTGCTCGGTCCCGTAAAGGTAGAATTTAAATATGACTTTAACAATACTAAAAAAGCTAAATCCTGCATCTTTATGCAAATTTTCATTAAAAAATTTGCAGCTGTTCTTTTTATAAAATGTTGTTTGAGAACACGCAAGGATAATTTCGCATATACATTGAACATCTACATCTGAAGGCCAACTCACATCGCATAAGGAAAGCGTAGGAAATAACTACGGTATCATTGCGTAACACATATTGTATCATTACGTGTACGACTAACGCATAAAGACTCTTCCCGACTTTAATGTAGCGCGCACGCAGCTGTGTAGTGCGCAGTGTTAGGGCTCGTCAGGGAAGTGGAAACAACCACAAACAAATTTAGATACCTACTCCAGGCAATCATTTCAAAGCTTCGTTTGCAACCTCTCAGATTACATACAGTTTCCAAGCAAAAGATGACATCATTTGAAAAAATAGAAATACTAGTATGTTATATTGTAGAAGAGAGATCCAAAGCAAGAAAAGCAAATACAAATATGATCAAAATCATCGGGCAAGTCTTAGTGGCAGGCAGAATAATTTGGAATACAATTTCATTACAAGAATCTATATATTTAAGATCCAGTGTTTTCTAATTAATTTAGAAACTAGCGGTGCTAAAACAGCATGTTCTTTATCTCTCGTGCTTTCAAGCAAAATTAGGCGAAAAGTACTCAAATTTTCAAAAAATTGTAAATGACTATTCCAAATTCTATCTTTATGGAACATATTTTATTGAGGGAAACAATTTATATCTTCAGAAATATAGATGTAGAAAGTCTCCTAAAAATTTTTTAAACTTTAGTATTATTCGAAAAATTAGTTTTTTTAACGAATATGAAATCTGATCCATTCTCTTAAGCGTCCTTTATACTATGTAATTTTCCAATTTAATCACAAAACATGCTGTTTTTGAAGAAAAATGTGTTTAAAGAAAATAAAAATTGTCTATTTTTGACTTAAAATGACGCAAAAAATACTCATGTTTTTGAAAAATTGTACGTGATCTTCTTTAAAAATCATTTATTGATGAACACATTTCACAGAGAAATAAGTTGTCTTTTCGTATTTGTAGTTGTAGAAGGACGCCGAAAAATGTTTGAATTTTTTTAAATTTTCGAAAAGAGGATTTTCAACTATCATGAGACCTATCCCTTTTTGAAAAACTCTACATTTTCGTATTTAAAATCTTTCTATGAGGAACAGATTTTATTAAGGAAAAAATCTTTATTTTAAATATTTTAGTTGTAGGAAGACGCCGAAAAATGTTTGCATTTTTTCAATTTTCGAAAAATCAGAGTTTTCAATCATGAGACCTGCGTTATTCTTATAAACATCCTTCAGACTATCCAATAACAAAATTTAATGAGAATCGATGACTTCTTTTTTTTAAAATGTCCCAGGGCTTCATGTAAAATACCCCCGAAATTAAAATATCGGTTTAAAATCTAGGAGCCGCAACATTAGCCAGATCGATTGGGGAATATCAATTTCGGAGAAAATTGACTGAACGGTTTAAAAGTTAGCGTTTTCACAGACGGGCGGACGGACAGACAGACAAACGTTTTACCGTCATCGT